>JAWPHD010005791.1:0-155986 GCA_037043455.1 Cyrtodaria siliqua | reverse complement strand
CAAACTTAGGGTATGACATCACCATATGATGGTGGCGTGCAAGAGCACTATTATTTTTGTCTCCAAGCCCAGGTGCCCTCTGTGGGGGTCAAAAGGTGAAATAAACTAAAAATTCAATTAAACTGCCATTTTTTCATAGTTTTGCACATAACTTGGTAAAAGATAAACAACATATCAAATGATTTTTATATTTCGCAAACTCGAACGTCTGCCCTGGGCCCAAATTTTCCACTTGAAAAATCACCAGAAAAGGTGGGGTCACAAGACATGTAAGAAAGTTCTTGTTTGTTTACAAAACAGGTCAAGGGTACAGCTGTTTTCATTGTTTGACTGCTTTCATTGCTCACAAAGTGTAAGCATAGAGTCGAAATTTCGAAAATGTTCATCTGTGACCAGTAAAACTTATTAATATGCTTCTTATACATACAACCACAAAATCAATGTTCCCCGGGCGGGGGGGATTTGGATTATTTTGAAAAAAATATATAATTATGTCTCAAATGATTATTGGATTACACTGTATACATTTGTTTCCTCCTATGTTATAGTTGGGCCTGAAGGAAGGGGCATCAAATACACTAATAATGCAATTACGGTGTCATTTTTTAATACTTTTGCACATTAATTGGTATAATAGTCTTCTAATAAAGAGATACACAGCATGTCAAATGATTTATTATTTAAAACTCGGACATCTTCTCTGGGTTTCGGGTTGGAGGGGGTGGGTGGTGGGTGGAGGGTAACAGGGGGTCTATTTATTTAAAAATTATTTCTCAAATGAACATTTTGATGAAGGGATTATATCGTATATACTGTGGGGCTGTGTTTGTGGGGTGGGTGGTAGGGTGGGGGTAGGCAGTGTGGAAGTGACCTGTATGAATAAAACGTCGGTATTTTACGACGGCTGTGCCATCAAATTTGTTCTAGTATGTCGCTTTTTCTAACATTGCATTCATTAATTTTTAAAACTGTTTATCTATAATAAAACTTGTCTAAGGCATTTATTGTTTGTGTTAATACATTTGAAAGAATAAACATTTTTTTTACCACACAAAAAAAAATGGTGATAAGAATTTACCCTCACAGTCTATGAAATTGAGAGATGAGTAAATTCGGACATCATATGCATGTATTTATTAACTTCCTCATAATAATACACTTTTCCAAGTAAGTGAGGAGATGTTTTACTAGAACAACAATAACAATGTGTGAGAGCGAAGTAGTCATTTTATTTTAGAAAATATAGGCACGTCCACATTATAGTTCTGCCCCAGTTATACCAAATTTCTATTTTTAATAGTAATTTCTTTTATAAAGGAACATTCATTCGCTATTTACACGATTTTTTAGTAGGTTTTACAGACAAAATGGTTCTAATTTATGTGTTACAAATAATTGTTCTGATAAGTACCAAAGTGATGGTGTGACCAGCTCATGACGGTAGACATGTTATGCTTTATCATAAATCTACCACGAACATTATGAGCACATCTTGTGTCATTATTCCTTTTTAGCTCTACTGGCCAAGGGCCAGCAGAGCTTATGGGATGGTGTGTTGTCCGTCTTCCGTCGTCCGTCGTCCGTCATCTCTCCGTTAACTTTTCTTCAAACGACTTCTCCTCAGAAACCGCTTGCCTAATTTTGACCAAACTTCACATGGATGATTCTTAGATGAATGCTTTTTAGATTTGTTAAAATTAGTTCAGCTCTACATCCAAGATGGCTGCCATTACCATATATGGTCGAAACCTTAAAAAATCATCTTCTCCAGAACCGCTGGACAGATTTGAACAGTTTTTCTTTTAAAATGATCGCCAACGCCTAGACTATCAAGTTTATTCAAATAAAGTCCATGGGGTCAAAAATGGCCGTGCCCTGGGGGTCCAAAGTTTGTATAAAGGGGTTTTGCATGTTTTTCATATAGACATATAGGAAAAAACTTTAAAAATTCTTCTTCTCTGAAACCACAAGGCACAGAGCTCTCATGTATTACATGTAGCATCAGCTTATGGTCCTCTACGAAGTTTGTTCAAATGATGACCCTGGGGTCAAATTTGTCCCCGCCCCGGGGGTCACAGTTTTACATAGACTTATATAGGACTTTTTTAAAAAAATCTTTTTCTCGGAAACTGCCAGAGGTTTGATATTTTGCATTTATTATAAGCTTATGATCCTTTACCAAGTTTGTTCAAATGGTGACCCTCGGGTCACATTTGGCCCCGCCCCAAGGGTCACATGTTTTACATAGACATGTATAGGGAAAAACTTAAAAAATCATCTTCTCTGAAACTGCAAGAACCAGAGGTTTAATATTTTGCTGTTGCTATATGCTTGTGGTCCTCTACCAAGTTTGTTCAAATGGTGACCCAGTGGTCACATTTGGCCCATCCCGGGGGTCACAGTTTCACTACCGCTCATGAACAGTCTCAATCAAACCGAGACTGTAATATTTTGTATGTGTCGTGTTCGGCCGTTTCCAAAGGTCCATTATCACACTCTTTTTTTATAGCACAGTGGCGTTGCTTGTGCAGTTTGGCGGCAGTAAAACGTCTCCCCGCGCTTGCAATCAGTACTGTTATTCATTCGATCTTTGGAGATCGCTGAGCCCGATACTTATATTTAGTTATCGGTGGTACATTTTTAATTTCTTTTGTTTTCTTACTGAATTTTTAATTCGGTGGTTCCACTACTCCGGCCGATAAAAGGCTCTGGGTATTGTTTAACCACTTATAGGATATCTTGTCTGCTTTTTAATTTAGTCTTTTGGCTGTTACTTTTGATACGCAGGCTTCATAACCGCTGCTTCCAACTAAATTATTTTATGTTTATTTCGCTCTTCGGAGCATTTAATTTTATTAGATACTGGGACCATACGCCGTACGACATGGGGAAGCATATAACTCCATGTCCACCGCCGTTTGATTTTATGAATATTGAGTTCTGCTCACTACCGCTCATGAACAGTCTCAATCAAACCGAGACTGCAATATTTCGTATGTGTTGTGTTCGGCCGTTTCCAAAGGTCCATTATCACACTCTTTTTGTATAGGGAAAAACTGAAAAACTTCTTCTCTGGAACCACATGGCACAGAGCTCTCATGTATTACATGTAGCATCAGCTTATGGTCCTCTACTAAGTTTGTTCAAATGGTGACCCTGGGGTCAAATTTGTTCCCGCCCCGAGGGTCACAGTTTTACATTGACTTATATAGGATTGTTTTTTTAAAAATCTTCTTCTCGGAAACTACAACAGCCAGAGGTTTGATATTTTACATTTATTATAAGCTTATGGTCCTTTACCAAGTTTGTTCAAATGGTGACCCTGGGGTCACATTTGGCCCCGCCCCAAGGGTCACATTTTTTACATAGACATGTATAGGGAAAAACTTAAAGAATCTTCTTCTCTGAAACTGCAAGAGCCACAGGTTTAATATTTTGCTGTTGCTATAAGCTTATGGTCCTTTACCAATTTTGTTCAAATGGTGACCCTGTGGTCACATCTGGCCCTGCCCAGGGGGTCACAGTTTTACATAATTGCTTGTATAGGGAAAAACTGGAAAAAAACTTCTTCTCTGGAACTGCAAGAGCCAGAGGTTTAATATTTTACATTTGCTAAAGCTTATGGTTCTTTACCAAGTCTTTTCAAATGGTGACCCTCGGGTTACATTTGACCCCGCCCCAAGGGTCACATGTTTTACATGTATAGGGAAAAACTTAAAAAATCTTCTTCTCTGAAACTGCAAGGTTTAATATTTTGCATTTGCTATAAGCTTATGGTCTTCTACCAAGTTTGTTCAAATGGTGACCCATTGGTCACATTTGGCCCCACCCTGGGGGTCACAGTTTTACTTAGGCTTGTATAGGCAAAAACTGAAAAAAATCTTCTTCTCTGGAACCACATGGCACAGAGCTCTCATGTGTTACATGCATCAGCTTATGGTCCTCTACCAAGTTTGTTGAAATGGTGACCCTGGTTTAAAAGATTGGACGCGCCCCGGGGGTAACAGTTTTTAAATAAAAAAAAATTGTTTTCAATTTGATTTATTTTTTATTTTTATTTTCAATTTCAATCTTTTCTTTTTTTCTTTTTTTTTTTTTCTTTTTTTTTTTTTGATTGATTTGATTTGATTTTTTTTTGATTTTTTTTCATTATCTTTTTAATTACTTGACACTTACTTCAAAATTTCTTGTCGGCGCTACTCATCCTAAATGCCTTGTTGAATTTCGACAAAACTTGGCAGGAAGCATTGGTAAGATGTCTAGTTGTGCATTTCACGCTTTTGTTCCAGTTCGTTGATTTTTGACAGATTTATGACCCTTTGACATTTTTATTTTAAATTTCTTGTCGGCACTACTCCTCTTAAACGGCTTGTTGGATTTCTACGAAATTTGGCAGGAAGCCTCAATATGATGTCTAGTTGTGCAAAGCATGGTATATCAATGAAATCTTGGACAATTTCGAAAACCAGCTAGATCTTGTTAGTAATAACAGAGTTATGGCCCTTGATTTGTTGAAAAATGCTATATTGTATTTTCCTTTGTTAAATCTAAAGGAGAAGAGAGCTATGTCTAGCTATATCTATCTAAATCTATAAGAGTTGTTTTAGCCAGTAGAGCATCCACAGGCCCTCTTGGGCCTCTTGTTTTGTGGTTGCTCTGGATCCCATTTGTTAATTGAAATTTGAACATATTTTTCTAGATGTGTTTTTTGTTTGTTTTTTAACTCTTTTTTTTCTTTTCATTTCCATTTTTCAATTTTATAATAAATATTATAAACCTACTATTAGTAGTGTTGTTCCGATTAATCGAGAAATTGTCAGTAAATGCCTCCGACGTGATTGTCGACGATGAAATAGTATTTGTCGATGAATTATACCGTTCCTCCATTATTATCGTTGGCTATAAGTTGTCGTTCTTTATTTGAATCGCTTAACTTAAAATGAACGTTGATTGTATCAATTAAGTCCACCAGCCAATCAAATGAAGTTTAACAAAATAAAATAAGTAACGTAACCAAATTGTCAGAAGTTGAAAATGAGGAACACCTTTAGTTTAAACTTTACATCTGTCCCATTTCTAGGGAACAGAAGTGTGGGTAATTTTGGGTTTAACTAATAAACCAAAATAACAAAGGAAAATTTGTGTAATTATGTAAAACGTATAATGTAAAACAGGCAAGAAAAGATACTGTCCCCAACGCACAAGATGTGACTCGCAACATTCTCATTACATTTCAAAACGCTTCATTAAAATATCAATCATTGTTATTTAGTAAAATCAAGACAATGAAGTTTTTTTATTAAAAATAAAGCAGCCAGAGTTTTTTTTTTGTTTTTTTTTGCACAAGAACAAAAGGACAGTATAAGGGAAAATAAGCTGTGTAAATCAGTGTATAAAAAAGATATTCTGACCAATATTAAAGACAAGACCTCGGTCTGAGGGTTTCCCGCCCACTTTGGAAAAACATATATGAAATGGATGGTATTAATATGTAATAAAGTTAACTGAGGTTAAGTTTCCTAACCCAGATTAAGTTACCTAACCAATGTTAAGTTTGGTGAAATGCAAAATATGACCTTGACCTTGGTAATTTTTGGCATTCAGTGATGTACACCGATGCCAGCAATACACATGAGCAAGTATTAAGACATAAAGTGAAGCAATCACATAAAGTTAACTGAGGTTAAGTTACCTAACCAAGGTTAAGTTACCTTTAGAACCAAGGTTAAGTTTGGGGAAAATAAGCAAATATGACCTTGACCTTGGTAATGTTTGTTGTTCAGTGATGTCCACCAATGCCAACAATACATATGACCAAGTATCAAACAGAGAAAACGAGGCAATCACATACAGTTAACTGGGTTACCTAACTAAGGTTAAGTTTTGGGAGAATAACACAAAATATTACCTTGACCTTGGTAAGTTTGGCATTACGTGATGTAACAAAGCATCTGACAAAGTTTCAGAAAAATTCGAGCAGCAGTTGTTGAGATCTAGTTGATTTTTAATGCAGCCGCCGCCGGAAAAGTGACTGCTATGTCTCACTACCCACTATCGTGGGCGAGACAATAAAAGGTATGATGGTTTAGAAACTGACTTGAATACTTTTTGTTTAAATATGTTGTTTTCTTTCAAGGAAGAGCTTATGGTTTGGCGCTTATTGCCTCTTTTTAATGTCTGGTGTCTATCAAATATCTAGCTAATCTCGTAGCCTTTATGAGTTTTCAAATGTTTATGCAATAGAAAATATACATAAAAAGGTACTTAGGCCACAAACTGGTTTCTTTTTGCGAACTTCTGACGTTTCGAACCTAGGACGTTTTGTACCCAATTTTGGCATTGGCGTTTCTTACCCAAAACTGGGTACGAAACATCCAGGCTACGGAACGTACATGGTACGAAACGTCCTGCACTCCTTTTTGGCATATATCCTTAGACTATAAATAGTTATTTAGGTTATTAAATAAATCCGCTTTTATTAATTAATCATGATTAAAATCGGTAATCGATTGTCTAAGAAGACCGATTAATTTACTAATTTTTTTAAGTCTGATTCCCCACACTAACTATTAGCTGCTGTTTCTAAGGCCAGTGGACGTGTACTTAAAGCAAATAGAAGGTATTTAACGCTTAGTTTATAACTGCCAAATTCAAGCTTGTGAAACATGGCTGGAAACTCTATGTATGTAAGGCAGCTGTATCAATTATCTGAAAAATATTATGACCTGTACAAGATTCGAACCCATGACCTTTGGATTGACAATCCATAGGCTTTACCAATGTGCTATGTAGTCAGACAATCCATAGGCTTTACCAGTGAGCTATGTAGTCAGTTGATCAATTATAAGAGTTAGCTTCATTGATCTACTTATATCATTGTAAACATTCTCTCTCGCTGAATGTTTTTTTTAATTCAATGCATTCCTTAGAACATGACTCCATCAAATATCTTCAAAAAAATAGATTACAAAAATGTTAACCCTTAACCAGGATCAGGGTTTTCAATGTCTGGCTGCTGATCAGTCATTTCCCCCAAAACACCCCTTTGTCACATAAATGTAATGGTCTTAATTGAAAGAAAGAACAGGCCATTATATATATGTAGCAGGTTATGATTAATGCAATTTTTAATATTAGAATGGTATTTTTTTTTCTTGAAATTTAATATTGTATGGGTACATTTGAACCATATTCCAACATTACTGTCTAATAATTGTGTTGGATTTATTTCTGAAAGAGCTATTTAACTCAATTTTTCTCATTAAAATGACCAATGTTTATGTTTTAATCAAATGAAATTCAAAAATTCGACATATACTGTTAAGTTGAAATAACATTGAGAAAAAAATACAAGTCCAATATCAGATAATGATACAGTTTAAATCGTAAGTAGATCATTAACTGGCCCTAAGGCCTAATGGTTAAGCACATGGATTGTTAATCATAAGTTTGAATCCTGTGTTGTCCAAACTATTTTGAATGATTAGGACAGTGTAGTTTGTGAATGTTGCTTCATCGAATGGTGTCCGTGTATAAACTTCCTTATATATGGGTTTTGTAACAGTCATGTAACAGAAAAAGTAGATTAAAATTAAAACCAGCTCAAAACATGCATATTAGTTCCTTATATCACTCCTTAAATATAGCTATAGTAGCTTTAAATTAAATTAAACAAGAGGCCGAAGAGGCTCCAGTGGTTGGTATAGGCTCAACATTTGTTCAAGGCTTTATGTCTTGTGGTTTCATAGAGGATCTTACATGAGTGACTGTGTATTATTGATTTTAATAAACGAGTTGGATAGCCGAGTATCCTATCTTTTTATTCAACGAGTTTATTAAAGTCAATAATAGGCAGTCACCAATGTAAGATTCTGTTTATCACATAACACACCTACGACGTGATAGTTTCACTTTAATGTTGTCAATTTACCTTATATAGGGCGGCAATTTGTAAGAGAAATCATGACGTCGTTTTGTTGTTTACATGACGTCACTACGTTAGGCAGCTGTAAATGCGTTCGCCCTACAAATAATGCGACACCTCAAACCAAATTTAACGTTACTAACCTGCATTTTATGAAGTAAGATTTCAAATAATGATAAATAATTAAGGTGTCTGAACGTATCATATGATATGCCATGCAAACAATTGGGATTAAATGTTTTACTGTATACAAACACAGCGATTTGGTCCTCATTTGCATCTGTAATACACTAGTGTATTATGTAATACACTAGTGTATTACGAGAAATAAGTCATGGCTTTATTGCACTCCCACGGCTGTAAATGTGTTTACCCTACAAATAATGCAACACCTTAAACCAAATTTTACGTTTCTAACCTGCATTTTATGAAGTAAGATTTCAAATAATGATAAATAGTTAAGGTGTCTGAACGTAACGTATGATATACCATGCTAACAAGTGGGATTAAATGTTTTACTGTATACAAACACAGCGATTCGGTCCTCATTTGCATCTGTAATACACTAGTGTATTACGAGAAATAAGTTATGGCTTTATTGCACTCCCAGAAGCCATGTTAGAAGCCATGTTATGTGATAAATGGCTTTATGCCATGTTGTTTCCAAGAATATTTTGTATGTTTTTCCCCAATACGAGTATATGTAAAACTGTGAATGCTGCAACACAGGGCAAAATTTAACACCTGGCAGGATCACTATTTAGACAAACCTGGCAGCTCATGATACATGCAATATATTAGAGATCTACCTCTGGTGGTTTCAAAAAAGGAGACTTTTTCAAGCTATTCTCAATGTAAGTCTGTGTAAAACTTGTGACTCCTGGCCTAAAAGTACACTATACACAAAATCAATAGGGGTCTACCTAATTTCACAACAAACATGCATTCTCTCTTTTAAAAAAGAGGCCCAGGAGGGCCTGTGGACAATCTACTGGCTAACATGGGTCTTATAACATCAATGAAGAGAGTGACTGCAATTTACATTTTTAGCTCTACTGGCCAAGGGCCAGCAGAGCTTATGGGATGGTGTGTTGTCCGTCGTCCGTCGTCTGTCGTCTGTCTTCCGTTAAATTTTACCTCGTTAAGACGATAGGGCCTTCATTTTTCATCCGATCTTTACCAAACTTTAACAGATTGTTAATATCAATGAAAGCTCGTACAAGTTCGAAAACCAGCCAGATCGAACCAGTAACAGCGGAGTTATGGCCCTTGACTTAGTTAAAAATGCTATATGTTGCCTCGTTAAGACGATAGGGGCTTCATTTTTCATCTGATCTTTACCAAACTTTAACAGATTGTTAATATTAATGAAAGCTCAGACAAGTTCGAAAACAAACCAGATCGAACCAGTAACAGCGGAGTTATGGCCTTTGACTTCGTTAGAAATGCTATATGTTGCCTCGTTAAGACGATAGGATCTTCATTTTTCAACCGATCTTTACCAAACTTTACCATATTGTTAATATAAATGAAAGCTTGGACAAGTTCAAAAACCAGCCTGATCGGACCAGTAACAGCAGAGTTATGGCCCTTGGTTTAGATAAAAATGCTATATTTTGCCTCGTTAAGACGATAGGGCCTTCATTTTCCGATCTTTACCAAACTGTACCAGATTGTTATTATAAATGAAAGCTTGGACAAGTTCGAAAACCAGCCAGATCGGACTTGGCAACAGCAGAGTTATAGCCCTTGATTTAGTTAAAAATTCTAAATTTTGCCTCGTTAAGACGATAGGGCCTTCATTTTTCATCCGATCTTTACCAAACTCTACCATCTTGTTAATATCAAAGAAAGCTCGGATAAGTTTGAAAACCAGCCAGATCGGATTAGTAACAGCTGAGTTATGGCCCTTGATTTAGTTAAAAAGTTATATTTTGCCTCGTTAAGACGATAGTGTCTTCATTTTTCATCTGCTCTTTACCAAGTAGTAGAGCAGTAGGAGTAGTAACAGCAGCAGTAGAAGTAGTAGTAACAGCAGTAGTTGTAGAAGTAGTGCAAGTAGTATTAACAGTGGTGGCAGCAGCAACAACAGCAGTAATCTTAGAAGTAGTTGTAGTAGAGCAGAAGCAGTAGTAGTAGTAACAGCAGCAGTAGTAGTAACAGCAGCAGTAGTAGTAGTAGGAACAGCAGTAGTAGTAGAAGTAGTGCATGTAGTAGTAACAGCAGTAGCAGCAGCAAAAACAGCAGTAGTGGAGCAGCAGCAGGAGTAGTAGTAGTAATAACAGCAGCAGTAGTAGTAAAAGTAGTAGTAGTAGAGCAGCAGCAGCATTAGTAGTAGTAGTATTAGTAATAATAACAGCAGTAGTAGTAGAAGTAATAACAGCAGTAGTAGTAGAAGTATAGTGCATGTATTAGTAACAGCAATAGTAGTAGTAGCAGCAGTAGTAGTAGTAGTAGTAACAGCAGTAGTAGTAGAAGTAGTACATGTATTAGTAACAGCAGTAGCAGCAACAACAACATCAGTAGTAGTAGAAGTAGTAGTAGTATAGCAGCAGCAGTTGCTGTTGTAGTAGTAGTAATAATGGTAGTAGTAGTTGTAGCAGCAGCAGTAGAAGTAGTAAATAAGTCCAAGGTATACCAATATTTTTCCAATTGTGAAAAGACTGGAAAACACTGGACTTTTTTTTCTGGTCAAGAATTCAAGTCCAAGCTTTTCCAAGCTTTTCCGAAGTATGCTGATGGACAGAGAGGAGAAGTCCAAAGAAATCCAATGTTTATGCACAGGGAAAAATATTGGATTTTGATGGATTAAAAATCCAATGTTTTCCAAACTTTCTCCAAAAAACAATCTTGAGAATTCCATGGAATTTCTAGGAGTTTTCATTCCAAGGAAATCCAATGTCTTTCCAAGAGAGAAAACATCGAACTTCCTTGGAATTCTTAAGAATTCTTAGGAATGAAAAAATGCTTGGATTTATTTCTGCAGGGGACATTCCGGTGGTGAAGTTTCATGAAAATCCGTCAAGTAGTTTCAGAGGAGTAGTCGCTACAAGTTTTCATTATATAACTCTATGTAAACAAAGATGGCCGCTGGCAGCCATGTTTAACGTCAAATCAAAACGATTTTCGACAAGGACCAACATCATGTCATACTGATCATTTTAGAAAAAGTCCCATATCAATATCTCTTATAGTTTTGAAGAAGTAGTCGCTACAAACTTATTTTTTAAAAATCTATTTTTAGCTGTGACGGCCATCTTGAATTTCTGGCAGATCTGAAATTTTGCTAGGATCAATTAGACATCAAGAGCAACATTCCTGTAAAGTTTCATGACAATCCGCCAAGTAGTTTCAGAGGAGTAGTCGCTACAAGTTTTTACTTTATAACTCTATGTAAACAAATATGGCCGCTGGCAGCCATGTTTAACGTTGAATCAAAACGATTTCTGACAAGGATCAACATCATGTCATGCTGATCATTTAAGAAAAAGTCCCATATCAATATCACTTATAGTTTTCAAGAAGTAGTCGCTACAAACTTGTATTTTAAAACTCTATTTTTAGCTTTGGCGGCCATCTTGGATTTCACATCAACATGAATTTTTGCTAGGATCAACTAGACTTTATGGGCAACATTTCTGTAAAGTTTCATGAATATCCATCCAGTAGTTTCAGAGAAGTAGACGCTACAAATAAAAGTTTACGGACAGACGGACGGACGCCGCACGCCGCACCACGGCATAAGCTCTGCTGATCTCTGATCAGTCAAGCTAAAAATGAAGGCCCTATTATCTTAACAAGGCAAAATATAGCATTTTTAACTAAATCAAGGGCCATAACTCCGCTGTTAGTGGTCAGTTCTGGCTGGTTTTCGATCTTGTCCGAGCTTTCATTGATATTTACAATCTGGTAAAGTTTGGTAAAGATAAAGTGAAAAGTGAAGGCCCTATCAGCTTGACAAAAGCTAACGGCGGACAGACGGACGACGGACAACTCGCCATCCCATAAGCTAGAGCTAATGAGCGGAAACACATTTTCACAGTGACCTTGACCGTTGACCTATTGATCCCAACATCAAAATGGATCTACATTTTACTATAACTACATAGCAATTACGAATATTTAACTCCCTACTGCTGAACTGAGACTCGGCCCCCTCCGTTTCGCGTATCTCCTTTCTGAAGAGATAATAGAACATTTTATCAGAGAACTACTTTCATTTTTAGCTCTACTGGCCAAGCTTATGGGATGGTGAGTTACCTTTTACCTCGTTAAGATAATAGGGCCTTTATTTTTCATTAACAGATTGTTAATATCAATGAAAGCTCGGAAAAGTTAAAAAACCAGTCAGTAACAGCAGAATTATGGCCCTTGATTTCGTTAAAAATGCTGTATTTTGCCTCGTTAAGTCGATAGGGCCTTCATTTTTCATTCGATCTTTACCAAATTTTACCAGATTGTTAATACCGGTACAATGAAAGCTCAGACAAGTTCAAAAACAAGCCAGATCAGACCAGTAACAGCGGAGTTATGGCCCTTGATTTAGTTGAAAATGCAATATTTTTCCTCGTTAAGACGATAGGGCCTTTATTTTTCATTCAATCTTTACCAAACTAAACCAGATTGTTAATATCAATGAAATCTCGAATAATTTCAAAAAACAGTCAGATCGGACCAGTAACAACGGAGTTATGGCCCTTGCTTTCGTTGAAAATGCTATATTTTGCCTCGTTAATATGATAGGGCCTTCATTTTTCATCTGATCTTTACCAAACTTTACCAGGTTTTTTGACTTTTTTTTTATTATTAGTATATTTTTTGTGTTAAAATTATTTTTTAAATTTTGTTGTTTGTTTTTAATTTTTTTTTTTTTTTATTTTTTTTTTTAATATTTTTTTTTATTATTTTTATTTGATCTTTTTATGCCCCCGAAGGGTGGCATATAGTAGTCGCACTGTCTTTCCGTTCGTCGGCGTTCGTCTGTACAATCTTGTCCGCTTCATAACTCTGACAATAATGGACGGATTTTCAAATAACTTCGCACAGTTGCTCACCACAACTAGACGACGTGTCATGCATAAAACCAAGGTCCGTGGCTCCAAGGTCAAGGTCACATTTAGAGGTCAAAGGTCAAATTGTGTCCAGTCAGTAACTCTGGCATTCCTGGACGGATATTCAAATAACTTGGCACAAGTGCTCAGCACAACCAGACGACATATCGCGCACAAAATCCAGGTCTGTCTCTCCAAGGTTAAGGTCACACTTAAAGGTCAAAGGTCAAATCATATCCGGTCAATAACTGGCATTTCTTAACGGATTTTGAATCAACTTGGCACAAGTGCTCACCACAACATGATGTGTCGCGCACAAAATCCAGGCCCGTGGCTCCAAGGTCAAGGTCACACATAGGTCAAAGGTCAAATCGTGTCCGGTCAATAACTCTGGCATTCCTGGACGGATTTTCAAATTACTTGGCACAAGTGCTCACCACAATAAGACGATGTGTCGAGCACAAATCCAGGTCTGTGTTCTCAAGGTGAAGGTCACACTTACAGGTCACTTCGGGGGCATTTGTCACTTACTGTGACATTTCTTGTTGTTTTTTTTGTTGTTTTTTTAATTTTTTAATTTTTTTTTTTAAATATTTTATTTTTTACCTTTTTTCTTTTTTTACATTTTATTTCTTTTTTCTTTTTAACGCCATGTTGGATTTGACGAAACTTAGCAGAAGTGCCTATTGCGTTTTTTTCTGGTTCATTGCTTTTTGATGGAGTTACGGCCCCTTGACATTTTTACTTTAAATTTCTTTTCGACACTACTCCTATTTAAAACGCCTTGTTGGATTTTGACTAATCTTTCATTCCAGTTTGCTGATTTTTGTCTGAGTTTCACGCTTTTGTTCCAGTTTGCTGATTTATGACGGAGTTATGGCACTTTGACTTTTTTACTTTCAATTTCTTGTCGGTGCTACTCCTCCTAAACGGCTTGTTGGATTTGTGTGAAATTTGGCAGGAAGCCTCAGTATGATGTCTAGTTGTGCAAAGCGTGGAATATAAATGAAAAATCTTGGACAAGTTCGAAAACCAGCTAGATCTTGATAGTAACGACAGAAAGTGGGACAAATTAAAAAATATCAGACTAGACGCAGCAGACTTATTGCCCATGATTATCAGGTGAGCGATCTTGGGCCATCCTAGCCCTGTTGTTTTTGCAATGTTTTAAAAGAAGTACTGAATGGAAATTTATGTCGACAACCCTCGATATAAGAGCCGTTTTAGCCAGTAGAGCGTCCACAGGCCCTCTTGGGCCTCTTGATAATTTCTCCTTTTATATAACCCGTTTAAATTATTTGTGTAAGACAGAAATTGAACTTTACTATGGATTGTTTGTTTTTAAAATCATGCATTGAGCTGCCATGCAGCTAGTCAATGTTTGAGAAGGGACAAGTTGTGTCACATTAATACCACCGTGTGGTTCAATTGAATTATTTTATTGTTAGTTTAAACTTATTTATTTTACATCGATTGTAATGAAAGGCATTTTTTACCAATTCATTCTTCTTAACATTGATTGACAATGGCATAATGATATGATCAAACTTCTTTTTTTTTATTAAGGTCAAATCCAATCTTGAAGACACCATATTAAATTACATTTTACAATAGCCTATGTAATATACATACCTATATTAATATGAATACAGTGTTAACAAACCAATATTTGCCATTCAAAAATAATAGTCCACTTTATTAAGGTGGATCAATACTAGATAAATAATTTGAATAAAATGATATATATTTAAATGTATACCATTTATTCAAATTATTTAAGTTTTTATAAAACTAACATAATGCCAAATGTATAATTGATTTATAAGTGAATGTTGTCGTAACGGCTCATCAACACATTATAGTTATTTAGAGCCGCCCCAGAGAGAGGGGAAGGATACATAGGAATCCGGAAAACAACGCTACTCTAACTAATGAAATAATTCCTACGGTTCTTTAACTTGCTCGGAAGATAGATTCCCATAAACGTGACCACCGGTTTATGTCACCTGCAGACGCACAAGGCTAAAAGGAAGTGATTTGCTCAGGTAGACACTGCCGAAACTCAGTGGCGCCAGTGAGGCTTCAACCTATGTCTTTCAGATTTTAAGCCAACCATGCTATCCATTGTGCCACGCCAGTTCCTCTAATGCCAAACAGTTCACTCAGTGTTCTAAACTTAACTAAGTGTTCTGAACTCATATAACTAAGTGTTCTAAACTCACATGACTAAGAGTTCTGAACTCATATGACTTAGTGTTCTAAACTCATATGACTAAGTGTTATAAACTCATATTACTAAATGTTCTAAACTCATATAACTTCAGTGTTCTAAACTCGTAGAATTAAGTGTTCTAAACACATATGACTAAGAGTTCTAAACTCATATGACTAAGTGTTATAAACTCATATGACTAAGTGTTCTAAACTCAATTAACTTCAGTGTTCTAAACTCATACAATTAAGTGTTATAAACTCATATGACTAAGAGTTCTAAACTCATATAACTTGAGTGTTCTAATTGAATGTTGAATTGAATGTTGTTTAACGGCTCATCAACACAGTATAGGTTATTTAGAGCCGCCCCAGAGAGAGGGAAGGATACATAGGAATCTGGGAACCTGCCCTACTCTTATTATCGAATAGATTCCTATGGTTCTTTAACGTGCTCGGAAGATAGACCGATACACGGGACCGCCCGGTTTACGTCCCCATCCGACGGACGAGGCTAAGGGAAAGTGTCTTGCCCAAGAACACACCGACGGAACTCATAGTTGGCACCCACGGAGGATTGAACCCGGGGCCTCCGGTTACAAATCCACCGCGCTACCGACTGCGCCATGCCAGCTAAACTCATACAATTAAGTGTTATAAACTCATACGAGTAAGTGTTCTAATATAACTTGTGTGTTCTAAACTCATACAATAAAGTGTTATAAACTCATATGACTAAGTGTTCTAAACTCATACAACTTGAGTGTTCTAAACCCATACAATTAAGTGTTATAAACTCATGACTAAGTGTTCTAAAGTCATACAACTTGAGTGTTCTAAACTCATACAATTAAGTGTTATAAACTCATATGACTAAGTGTTCTAATCTCATACAACTGAAGTGGTCTAAAGTCATACAACTAAGTGTTCTAAACTCATATGACTAAGTGTTCTAAACTCATACAACTTGAGTGTTCTAAAGTCATACAACTAAGTGTTCTAATCTCGTATGACTAAGTGTTCTATATATAAAAAACGTATACAATTTGAATGAAAATAAACTTTTTGCAATTGGAAAATAAACATGATTTATTATTTGATTTATGATAGAATATATCCTCCTCTATTAAATATTTTAGTTGTATTTCTCCAGTATCGGATTATCTATAATCTATAATTATATGGACTGGTTATAAAATTAGTTTAAAATATTTATGATTTCTGTTCCACGTTAAGTTTTTCATTCTTCTGGTTCAATATTATAATGATTACGATAACCACAAGGAATCACAAGGAATCGCAGGCTTTTCAAAATATTAGACTTCTGTTCCACCTTAAGTTCTTTATTTGTCCCGTTCAATATATAATGACTGCGACACCACAATGAATCGCAGGCTTTTCAAAATATTATGATCAGCAGATCACGAAGCGCCACCTAGCCATGACCTATATCTTTACCGGCATGCACCGAAATAAGTTTTTATTTTCCGCTTCCGTTAACCTTCAGGACTTGCAGGGTAGACATCTTGGATAAGTGTTATTAGTAATTAGTGATTAGTAAAAGGTATATTTTTAAAATCATTCACCAAATTATCCAACCCTGAGTGAGATTGTTTTAGATTTGATATTAATATATTGTTCTTTTTTTGAAAGAGAAATTGAAAAAAATACCTAACGGAAAAACAAAGTCACGTCAACCTTTTGTAATTCAAGGTTATTCCTGATTTTTCTTCAATATCATGTATATCAGTTTTTATTATGTTTATATACTTTCATATCTGTATGAATTTTATATAAACCATTCAATGTCAAACAGACTGCATAGAAAGTTGCTGTGATTAAGGCCTTATTTGTAAAGTTTCAGTCACTACACGTTAAATATCATTGTTACGGCTTCATAGACTGTATCACATTAGGTTCTATACATTTTGTTTGATTTTGTCGATAGTCACCTACCATTACTGACACAAACTTTTTCCATTCTTCTCACCCCTCTTTTGTATATTGTTTGATTACTCACAAAAATCGAACATATTCACAATTAAGTGATCCTTTGATCTGTTTGAAGCATGGTTGTATACAATAGTTCTCAACAAATAGTTCATGATTTTTTAAAAAAAATAAGTTTTGCTAGATGAAATCACATTGTTAAACATCAATATAACTTTAGATAACAGCTAAAAGCATGCACATATTCTCATTTGCTCTTTAAAAGTGGGTACGTAGTGGTGCAGGGGTCCAAATTACAATTGATAAATAATGACATTTTCTATTCTAAAAGGCCTAAACATAATGACTGATGAGTAATATGTACTATCCGAGGTTATGCATCACGGTTTGAATGATGAGTAATATGTACTATCCTAGGTTATGCATCAGGGTTTGAATGATGAGTAATATGTACTATCCTAGGTTATGCATCAGGGTTTGAATGATGAGTAATATGTACTATCCTAGGTTATGCATCAGGGTTTGAATGATGAGTAATATGTACTATCCTAGGTTATGCATCAGGGTTTGAATGATGAGTAATATGTACTATCCTAGGTTATGCATCAGGGTCTGAATGATTAGTAATATGTACTATCATAGGTTATGCATCAGGGTTTGAATGATGAGTAATATGTGCTATCCTAGGTTATGCATCAGGGTTTGAATGATGAGTAATATGTACTATCCTAGGTTATGCATCAGGGTTAATATAACAATTTTTAGCCGATTTCTTTCAGAATCTTTTGAATGGTGTTTTACGTCATTTTGAGCACAATTTAGGCCATATTTCATGGTAATTTTGTTTGTAGTAAATGCAGACCACCCCATTTTTCCTGGGTAAAACTAGTCCTGTATACCTCCCACCAACCGTAAGAATTCTTTCAAGATCTATAATTGTGAATTAAAATTTTAGATCTAAAAAAAAAAGCTGATGTTGGGCTGATGTGGTATTGTTAGCTGGGTGATTTGGTGTGCAAGGAAAATATTCATATTAAGTTTGGTCACTCGAACAACTTTTTTTTTAACTTAATAAGTATTAAGATAACTGTTAACACAAAACAGTCAAGACATTTTACTTATATTACTTAGGTACAGCCATTGAAGTTGTAAAATGGTTTGCCAAACCAGGAATCAAATGCTAAATATTCTTATAATCAGATTCACATAATGAAAGAAGTTTTCATGAAATTACAGCAAAAATAAAATGTAATCGTCTATAATTTTATTACATCCATCTTTACTTACAGAAAAATCAAGGTAATGGCAGAGAAGAAACAGACAGGAGCAGCTTCAGGAAACCAGGAGCAGTTTTAGCTGGTCAATTACAGTAGAAAGCCGCATAGGAAATTAACCAAGCAGTATGTCTACCAACTGAACAACACGCTGAGTGGATTCAGGGTTCTCCCATCAGCAACCACATTGGATTAACTGTGGGTTACCAATGGCCACCGATGGTAACATTTGGTACCAACGAGGCCACCCGATACTACCTCAGGTGTAGAGTCGCGGGAAGATTGGTTATCAACGTTCTACTATCGGCGACCAACGGTAACGACGGTGACAGATGATAGCCGATGGTTACCGAGAGTGCTTCGGTAACTGATGGGAGAACCCCTGAATGCACACGGTGTACCTGACCAATATGTATCAATGACTGAATGAAGGATATTATGTCAGTGCCTTTTATCAAGTTTATTAGGCACGGTTTAGAAAACCAAGATGGCATGGCTCACCTGATTCATTCTGCGTTTTCATGCCGAATAAACTTGATAGCAAAAGGCACTGATAGAATATTCGTTTTATCATGTAGATTATCCAAATTTTCTTTTAGTTTTATATATTTAACAAAATGTTACGCTTGTCGAAGATTCTGTCATATTGTGCTTTTTTTCATGCTTATGACATCAGATAACATACGTTTCAGCAATAAATGCAGAGAATTCCGCATTGATTTTGCTTTATTCGTCAGTGGATGATAATTAGAGGAATATTATGTCAGTGCCTTTTACTATCAAGTTTATTAGGCGATGCTTAGAAAACGAAGGAATTCGTGCTGAGCCTAATAAACTTGATAGTAAAAGGAACTGACATAATATTCTAATTATCATGTAAATTATCAACATTTTCTGTATGAATTACTATTATTACGTATTTCTCAGAATGTTACGCTTATCCAGGACGCCGCCATGTTGTTGTTTTTTGTTGTTATACACTAGCGGATCCAGGGGGTGTGGGGGCGCACCCGGTGCGCGCCCCCTAAATTCCGCATCATACATGTATGTCCATGTTACTGTAGATTAAATACCAAACAATTTCGTTGCACGCCCTCAGTATAAAACATTTTCTCGCCCCGCTTTCGCTCGCTCGACGCATATGGCTAATGAGTGGGTTAATTAACACATTGTTAAATCCTTTTAGTTGAAAACGGACTTTTTTATTCATACATGTATGTCCATATTACTGTAGATAAAATATCAAACAATTTCGATGCACGCCCTCGGTATAAACATGTTCCCGCTCGCTCGACGCATAATGGCTAATGAGTTGTTTAATTAACACATTGTTAAATCCTTTATTTGAAAACGGACTTTTTTATTCGTACGTGTATGTCCATGTTGCTGTAGATAAAATATCAAACAATCTCGTTGCACGCCCTCAGTATAAAAAAAATTCTCGCTCGACGCATAATGGCTAATGAGTGGTTTAATTAACACATTGTTAATCCTTTTATTTGAAAACGACTTTTTTATTCATACATGTATGTCCATGTTACTGTAGATAAATATCAAACAATTTCGATGCACAATCTCAGTATAAAAAATGTTCACGCTCGCTCGACGCATAATGGCTAATGAGTGGTTTTATTAACACATTGTTAAATCCTTTATTTGAAAACGGACTTTTCTATTCATACATGTATGTCCATGTTACTGTAGATAACATATCAAACAATTTCGATGCACGCCCTCAGTATAAAAAATTGAATCGCTCGCTCGACGCATAATGCCTAATGAGTGTTTAATTAACACATTGTTAATCCTTTTATTTGAAAAAGGACTTTTTTACCCTATCAATGCACTACCGCAACCGTTTTATGAGGCTAGAATCGGACCCGAAAATTGACCAAAATCTTACGCCCCCCCCTAAGCTGAAATCCTGGAACCGCCCCTGCTATATGACGTCAGGCAATGTTACGTGCATGACGTCAGATAACGTTACATACAATAAACGCCGAGGGATTCCGCATTCATTTGCTTTATTGGTCAGTGCCTAATAAAGCAAATTTATAGGTCACCCCTTTATTAGGCAGAAAAGTGCATATCTGCATGATAAATAGAGAATATCATGTTAGTGCCTGATCACATCCAGTTATCAGGTGAGGCTGAGAAACAAATGAAGTCTGAGGTTGTGCCGAGGGCTTCATTTTTTTCATGCTGAATCTGATAAACTGGATATGACCAGACACTAACATGGTATTCTATTTATCATGTTGATCTTTTAAAATCATTTAATTTACCTTTTTTAAATTGATATGATGCTCACCACTCACAGCCTCGCATCTGCAAATTTGGCTGTTGTTGGCGGGATAGCTATTTGAACTTTTCTTTATTTCCTAATGCCATTATGCATCAAAATTATGATTAATTTCATTGTTTATTTAACACTTAGCCGAATTAAAAAAGCTTTTGAAAATAAATTTAAAATTTAGAAGATAAAATGAACTGTGGCGTGGGCAAAATGGTAGAGCGCCTACCTCGCATGCGGGAGATCGTGGGTTTAACCCCTAGCCGGGTCATACTAAAGACTTATCATGTCATGTATCTATGATGTGGTATTCCAGTGTTGCAGCACTATAAAGTTGAGCACTGAGCTCACCGCTACAAGTAGACACAATCGTGACATGATTGAAAGATTGTTAAAGGTGATGTTAACCCCCCTCCCCCCTCCCCCCCCACACACACATACCCCACCCCACCCCACACACAAATACAAACACACACGCATGAACGCGCGCACACACACACACATATAATTTTAGTGAAACTAATCAACCTTCACATTTCAGCCAGGCCCAAGTGTTCCTGCAGAAGCCTGTAAATTTATGGGCTTTTCCGAGAAGGATATAAAAAAGGCCATAGATATATACCAACAAAGGCATTTTGGTATGTATGAAGATGATGGTGTTACAAAAAAAGTATTGCTAGTATTTCTTTGGAAAATGAGCAAATTAAGTATATCCATCTTTACATTTTGTTTTTGTTTAGTTATATATAATAAAGTAAAACATGGATTTAAAGAAAGCAGGATCATTTTGGTCTGAAGGTTCTTAACAATATATATGTATGAAGTCTGAAGATTTTAGTGCAAGTGTATGAATGAATGAAAGAATGAACGAATGACATTTTAAGGCACGTCGACTATGGAACGCCAAACACGACTTTGATGGTCATTTTCCATTATGATATGGTCACTTTCATTACGATGTGGTTATTTTCCATTATGATGTGGTCGCTTTACATTATGATGTGGTCATTTGTCATTATGATGTGGTCACTTTCCATTATGATGTGGTCGCTTTACATTATGTTGTGGTCATTTGTCATTACGATGTGGTCACTTTCCATTATGATGTGGTTACTTTTCATTATGATGTGGTAAGTGTCTATTATGATGTGGTCATTTTCCATTATGATGTGGTCACTTTTCATTATGATGTGGTAAGTGTCTATTATGATGTGGTCATTTTCCATTATGATGTGGTCACTTTACATTATGATGTGGTCTGTTTTAATTATGATGTGGTAAGTTTCTATTATGATGTGGTCACTTTTCATTATGATGTGGTTACTTTCCATTATGATGTGGTTACTTTGTATTTTGATGTGGTCGCTTTTCATTATGATGTGGTCACTTTACATTATGATGTGGTCTGTTTTAATTATGATGTGGTAAGTTTCTATTATGATGTGGTCGCTTTTCATTATGATGTGGTCACTTTACATTATGATGTGGTCTGTTTTAATTATGATGTGGTAAGTTTCTATTATGATGTGGTCTGTTTACAATATGATGTGATATGATGTGATCACTTTTCATTATGATGTGGTTACTTTCCATTATGATGTGGTCGCTTTTCATTATGATGTGGTCACTTTACATTATGATGTGGTCTGTTTTCATTATGATGTGGTAAGTTTCTATTATGATGTGGTATGTGTGGTCACGTGTTTTTTCTTCAAATAGCGCCATCTATTGACACTGCTTGCGGTATTCAAAATGGCAACAATGATAGAAATCCTAAATTATGTTAAAGTATCCAATGAAGCTCGTGTAAGATTTTTAGAAGAAGAGTATCTTTTCATGCAATTAACACATTGCAACAAAAATTAACTATTTTACAGCGAGTTATTTGAGAAATTGTATTGCGGTGTCGATGTACAAAACGTATCGTTTAAATGCACTGTGTATAAATCGGCATAGTCTAAAACCTGGGATGGAATGGAATTAGAATGCCATTATGGTATGAGATTTTGATTCCAATCGCATTCCATTCTGCTCTAAATTCCCATTCCATATTTTCGTCTGTGACACATGTATATGATAAAATATGGTACGAATCTGGAAGAAAGACACAATGAAAAAGTATGAAATAGGCTTATTAAGGGTCTATTTGATTATCTAATTATCAGGAAAGCATGGGAACAAAAATTCAATGTGATAGATCTGTAATTTAATTTTCTAAATACATATATAACCTCTAAGTATTAGCCAGGATTAAAGTAATTTCTTATGTTAAGTCTTCTAGTCATACCCTAGATTGTTTTTCTTTTTGGCTGAGACTGCTGTGGTTGTTCAGTACAATTCTGGATACATCATGTATCCCCGCAGTGGTTGTTCAGTATCATCATGAATCGTACTGAAAAATCACAGCCTAAGGTATTTCTAATTACATGTATGTATATTTTATATAGCTTTACAACACAATATTAAGTTATATTTAGTTAATTTCTACGGATATGATCTGTCTTTATTGTTAGCGATTTAGGGTTGTTTACGTTGTCTTTTCAATTTGGGCGCTGAAGACATGATAATAGCAATGACTGTGTACATATAAAATCGAGACAAGCTAACCTTAAATGGAGTAGATCAGGCTTTGTGGCTAAATCTATTTTAAAAAAGCTATCAAATTACCAATTTAAAACAGAAAATGATATACATGTAGATGGGAAATTAACAGTTTCTTATCATAAAACGCAATAATTAATAATTATAAATTACAATACGTCATGTTAGTCCTTTTGAAAAGCATTGAACACATTTTTACCGCCAAGTTTAAAATAGCTATCACTGGCGCGTAACTATAGTTAGGAAATACCTTATTTTGGTTGTTTATTTTATATGATAATTGCTATTTCGTTTTGGGGTTTATTGCTCATTTAGTTTATTTTAATCAATTAAATACATATCTAATGTATAACAATTCTAAAACAAATACCAATCCTGATGTACTTCCTTTAACCTGTTGGCCTTATTGCCTACCGACAGTTCGAAGTCGGTAACGAAGTCTTCATTTCACCACTATGCGGGTCTACGATGTCATTGCGTTTGGGTACTGTGATTTCTATTGGACCATGTTCTCATGTTTTATTTATAAAACAATAGAAAGCCAAAACGCAATCACAGAAGGAAACCTTTGCACATACACAATATAGAAATGATAAAACTATAAATCATGTATTGGAACTGCCATCGAAAAACTAAGAGATGACATATATTTATAGAGGATTTTTCATGAGTGCCTGTTTAATATTGAATTTATTAAACGAGTTTGACGGACGAACGCACAGACACGCGAGAGCCCACGCACAAAAACATTGACATATGTACATGGCATACACAAACGAACAAAGTCAGTGCACATTATCATAGCATTATAGTATGGTCGGTGAAATTGCCTTGTATGAATGCCATGCAAACAATTCAGTACAAACAATAAAGGGGCGGAGCTTTACGTCCAATACATTTATGGAAGTTAGAGCACAGACAGCACGCACGGACAGGGGCACTGAGTACACAATACATACTACAAACAAATATAGAGCTTGTATAAGATCGTTGGTTAGGCCTTTACAACTTTTTTCTATGTTAAGCGTCATTGGGCTCGTAGGTTTTTGAATGGCTGGGCTAAAAAAAATGACATGCATATAAAAACGATCAACTACATCAATTCCTAATTGGAATAAGCAAAATCTTATTAAATGAGTATGGTTTCAGTTAGAAAACAAATATATTTGTTTATGTGCTTTCATGGGCATAGGATAGTTTCACTTATTGGGAGGGGTTGTGGGATGGGGGGAGGGTTGCGGCAAACGTTTTGAAAATATATTTGACAATCAAAAAGTTTGTTTCAAATTGTTTTCACAAAATAAAACTAAAACATTATCCACGCCCAATTAAACTTAAACATACAACATTATCATATGGAAAATGCGATACATAGGGATCACTTTGTCGTCCGTCCGTCAGTCAGTCCGTCACAAACTTAACGTTGGCTATAACTTTGTCATTTCTCCATATTTCTTCATCAAACTTTCCATATATACTCATCATGACCACATCAACATGACCATACTAAAATGTAAAGGTCAAGGTCACACTGAAGGTCATTATATGGGTTAATACGCAAACTTAACGTTGCCTATAATTTTCTCATTTCTCCATATTTCTTCATCAAACTTTCAATATATACTCATCATGACCACATCAACATGACCATACTAAAATGTAAAAGGTCAAGGTCACACTAAAGGTCATTATATGGGTTAATACGAAAACTTAACGTTGCCTATAACTTTCTCATTTCTCCATATTTCTTCATCAAACTTTCAATATATACTCATCATGACCACATCTAATTAATGCGATTGGAATCAAAATCTCATGCCATAATGGCATTCTAATTCCATTCCATCCCAGGTTTTAGACTATGCCGATTTATACACAGGGAATTTAAACCATACGTTTTGTACCTCGACACCGCAATACAATTTCTCAAATAACTCGCTGTAAAATAGTTAATTTTTGTTGCAATGTGTTAATCAAATGAAAAGATACTCTTCTTCTAAAAATCTTACACGCGCTTCATCGGATACTTTAACATAATTTAGGATTTCTATCATTGTCGCAATTTTGAATTCCGCAAGCAGTGTCAACAGATGGCGCTATTTGAAGAAAAACCACGTGACCACACATACCACATCATAATAGAAACTTACCACATCATAATGAAAACAGACCACATCATAATGTAAAGTGACCACATCATAATGAAAAGCGACCACATCATAATGGAAAGTAACCACATCATAATGAAAAGTGACCACATCATAATGGAAAGTAACCACATCATAACAAAAAGTGACCACGTCATAATGACAAATGACCACATTATAATGTAATGCGACCACATCATAATGAAAAGTGACCACATCATAATTAAAACTGACCACATCATAATGAAAGTGACCACATCATAATAGAAACTGACCACATCATAATGTAAAGTAACCAGATCATAATGGAAAGTGACCACATCATAATGTAAAGTAACCACATCATAATGGAAAGTGACCACATCGTAATGACAAATGACCACATCATAATGTAAAGCGACCACATCATAATGAAAAGTGACCACATCATAATTTAAAATGACCACATCATAATGGAAAGTGACCACATCATAATGAAAGTGACCACATCATAATGGAAAATGACCATCAAAGTTGTGTTTGGCTTTCCATAGTCGACACATAGAACGGTCATATTGTGCGCAAAAAACGATGAAGAATGGAAGAATGAAATAGTAAGTTATTAAAAACTAATGTAAAAATATTGTTTAAACTATTTACATATAAAGGATGATATGGTAAAAATAGTAACTAACGGTATATGTCTTCCATGAAGCATCTAGGATGAATACAAAGACAAACATGCTAAAATTCAAGTTAACTTAGCAAAAATGTTAAAATTAAAAATAATGTCCAACTAATAGTCCTTATCCGGAATGTGTCTGAATGGGTTTTTCCATGTTGATACAAACATGCTAGGTCAACTGTCCTATTGAAAACAAATGTTGTGGAACACAGTTTTCATTGTTCAAGTTGCACCTGTCGAAATAATTTTGTAGCAGTCCAAGTTATTTGGACCAACATGTGTCGGTAAAACCCATGAGACCTGTATTCCTGAGTAAATCTATTATTAGATGACCTAGTATTAATTGGACTTATTCTGATTATTGCAGACAAAACAGAATATATTCATACCTGCTAAGTCTCCAGCTGGGAGAAAAAACTCCCAATTTGTGGGGGATATAAAAAATATTTATTTTATTTAGTTTATTTTTTTTTAGAAGAGAAGCAGATTTTTATGAGACTGTCGCTTGATACTATTAGTTGATTAACCAATTTTGTCTCCTGGCAGGCATTACCATTAAAAAAATAGTATGTATTTCATGTGATAGCACAATAGTCATCATATGACGGACATACTCCAACTTAGTATATAAATTTGCATTGATGAAACGATAGTCACATTTCAAACAAGTTTTGCTCGTTGTGGTCCTTTATCGCAGAGTTAAACATCCATTTCAGGTAGAGACGACTACAAGGGTGCAGATTTATGCCAAATTATACAGGATGAGTTAGATGAATCAGGCTACGTTTCATCTCCAGGCAGGCCTGACTCAAAGGCATCAGGTCTGGATGTCCTTGAAATAAATGACGAGGTAGAAGGTAGGTAACATCATTTGGAGTCCATACAAAAATATCTACCATATACTTATATTAATGAAAATTTACAACTGTGAAATTGTTTTTTAAATAATGGTCAAATTCATATGGTTTGGCAATGGATTTTTGTTCTCTAAACAAAGGGTGTTAAAGTGGACGATGCACTATTTTCAAACATTTATTTAAAAGGGCTCTGAAAAAAATGGAAAAAAAGCTGGAAGAATTGTCAAAATACCACGAAAAATAAAGGAGATATGACCTATTGAAGTTTGCAAAGAAACATAAATGGAGGCGGCCATCTTGGAACGATGACATCATCGGGCCTTTTTACCATATATGGCATACTGAAAAAGTATCTTTTAACGCAAAGAAAATCACTGCAAACAGATTAAAAAAATAAATATACGAATGTAAAATGTATACATTGTATGCTTCTTTTTTCTTTAAAAGATATCTTGATGATGTCATCATTCCAAGATGGCCGCCTCCTTTTATGTTTCTTTACAAATTTTCAATAGGTCATTTCTCCACTTTTTGTCATGGCATTTTGTTAATTCTTTCAGCTTTTATCAAGTCCTTCAGAGCCCTTTTAAATAAATCTTGTTGAAAATAGTGCATCGTCCCCTTTAATATTCAACTGCCTTGAAAGCTTGCCCTGAAGCAAGAAAAACTACTAAAGTGGTATGTTTAATTTAAAAGTCCTATTGTTTGGGGCACATGTTTCAGCCAAAGGATTTCTATCATTTAAATGAACAAATTTGACAATAATTATATAAATTATATATCATTGGAAATAGAATTTTAAGTGGTAAATAAAAAATACATTTGTTTCGAAAATTAGTTGAGAAATAAATACCTTGCAGCCAACATCATTTTTGATAGGGCTTTTCCCATGTAAGCTCCTTGTTGCTTGGATAACAGAAAATACGAAAACCTTGAACAACTTTAGTTAGATTTAATATTTTGAGATAAACTTTTAAGGATTCTTAATTTAGATTTCTCCATTGATTTTTGGATAGAAATTAAAAAAGAAATAAAAATAAAATTCCTGATTGTTTATGGAGCAGAATTTTTCACTGAAATTTCCCTATCAAAAGAAACTCTCACATGATTGTTTTATTTCTTAACCAATTTATTTATACCACTAATGCAAATATTTCATTTTCTTTAAACAGGTGGTCAGAAAGAAAAGGCACCTTAAATTCACAACACCACAGTAAAAGAAAAAACAACATTTACAAGCATGATAATCAGACTGGTGAAGAAGGTTGGGAAACAATCGGAATTTGTTGTATGCGCATTTATTTTAAAATTATTTTTAATTGTAAATGTTGACACAGTGCTAGAAATAATTTGCTCGAGTGTGTATGTGTGTTTGTTTGTATATCATGTATATACTGGTAGTGCTTGGAATAGTGAAATTAACTTGCCACATATTTTCTGAATGTTTGGTCAGTGATCTTGGGAGTGCCAAAACTAAATATTTATATTAAGGTATAATCATTTTGTAATGAATTAATGAAAATATATAATTATATAATTAGCAAGACAGAAGTACTAAGTTTTATTAAGATTTTCCATTTAATAAAAACATCCATGTTGAAGGAAATGCATGTATTTAACATGTTTAATGGTGAAAACATTTAGATATACCATTTAGGATTTTAAAACGGTCTATGTGTCCAGCGTAAAATAGCAACTTTATTCCAAAACTGACATCTCTTACCCTTAGAAAGTGAAGTAATAATAACATTAATTTGCATTGTTCCCATACAGCTGATATGGCTGCTACCACCCACTCTGTAATGTAATAATGAACATATACATGTATATAAAACTTGAAACAGGGTATTTTAATTGGCATTTAAAAAACTAGTCAAATTTTGGTACCAATAATAGTCTTTATATAATGTTCGATTATTTGGGGTATTTAACACTTACAAGTGTGTAGTATCAGCACTTGTGGGCTCAATTTTTTGGGGGGAATGCCATCAGAGTATATATTTGCACACACTGGCGTAAAATAGTGCTGAAAATGATTGGCGTGTTACAGATGGGCATTATAAGCATTGAAATGTAAAATGTCAAAAATGTAAAATGTCAAAATAAATTTGGTGCTGTGAACATTACCATATTTCAGATATATTTTGTACCGAAAGAGTTAATAGTGTTCAACATATTTGTCTCAAACTTGTAATGTATTTATTTAGATCCGAAAGAGTTCAGAGTGTTCAAAATATTTGTCTAAACTTGCTAATTGATTTATTTAGATTCGAAAGAGTTAATAGTGTTCAAAATATTTGTCTAAACTTGCCAATGTATTTATTTAGAAAAACCTTACTTGACGCCTTTGTGGTTGAGGGGTTAATGACGTTGCGTTGTAACTTTATTGCCTCTCACCGCTGCAGGTTCAAATCAGTGTGTTCAGAATTTGTACACAAATTGTGGAATAAATATATTGTTATATACTTGCCATTGTTAGCTTATGTTCATAACTTAGTGTTCATTTCAACATATTTTTTAGAGATTAATGCTTAGAAAAAATACATGTGTTACGTGTGTTACTTAAGCATTTCCATAAGTGTTACTATAATTTTGACAAATACTGGTATTTCGAAAAGTCTTTATTAAAAATTATTTTCATTACTAGCATTGATTGCATTGCAAATTTTAAGTGAAAATTGTTTAAAGAACATTGTTTAGATATACATGTACCTGACAATGAAGCTGCAAATCAGTCTGGAACATTTGATTTATTTGTCAATGAGAATTGAAGACGGTTTGTATAGAATACCATTTAAAAATAAGTGATTTCATAATGCCAGCTGTAGAAATTTTTAAGAAGAATCTGAATGCTTAAAGGACACAAGAAACGAATTTCTTTATACCACTTTTAATTTGTTTTCAAATACTGGTACTAACCAGTGTGTTCAGTGAGAGAGTGTGAGAGTGAAATGAATCTTGTAGTTTTTATGAATATTTTCCAATCATTACTGTAAAATGATATCTTTCTTTATGAATATTCTCCAAATATTACTGTAAAATAATATTAAATTTACATTTGCTTCATGCTTGGTCATCTGTGGAATGAAGCTTTGATATTCAAAATAAACTACATGTTCCTTCAAACACGTATGCGTTTTATTTCAATTCCATTTCTTATTTTTTATTTTCAACAAAATATGGCATTTTGAACACAAAATAAATATGTCCTCATTAATATTTAAGTTGTATGTGGCACAATTAGTAAATTTTTGGTATGATGAGACTCATTAGTCATTTAGTACAACGAGAAATATGTGGTTGTATATGTCTCCCTTAATAATAGTGACTGGACATAGAAATAAGAGGTTATTGCTAAGAAAAATAACTGAGTTATTTTCCCATGATAAAGAATTCAAACGCACTTGAAAAAATCCTGCAATCTGACTGGGTGACTTTAAAACTATTAAATAATGCATAACCCGTCACAAATCCAGTCATGTGATGTTAAACCATCAAAAACATGACACCATCACGTTTTATTTCAATGCATTTGTGAGTAAAACTGTCAAAAGCAATGAAATGCATTAGAAACGGGTTAACCAGCATTCAAGTTTTGATTTCTGCGACAATTCAAAATTTCAATATGGTTAACTTTATAGTGTACGGTCAAAAGTGAAATCCTTACATCAGAATGTGATGTACTACCCAACATACTATGATGATCTAAGTTGGAAAGCACTAGTGCATTAAGTTCCTTAGAAACAAACTTAAAGCGAATGTAGACATACAAATAATCGTAATTATTGAGTCCTGAAAAACTTGGTCAAGGGTGAAAGAATTATCCAAAATCGTATGATAAACAAAGAAGATATGATCATTTGAATGCGTTTTTTTTAAACATGTATGGAAGCTGCCATTTTTATAACTATAAATGACATCACAGTTCTAATCTAGGGAATATTTATAAGCTTTTTGATCAATTGTTATGTGTATATGAAGTCCGGGAGCAACCCATTCAAAACTGTTTGTGCATTGCAAATAATTTTAATATTACGCGACGCGACGGGACAAAAATGTCTTATGCGATGCAATGTGATGTTACGGACAGCGTGATTCCTATATAGGCCCCAACTCACTTTGTGAAAGCGGGGGTATAATAAGCATACTAAACTGTTATAATGCATTATATGGTCAGTAAAGGATTTTGCATTTATTTGCCATGATTTTCTTTGCTTTAAACAATATATGGTAATTTAGAACTATAATGCTATATTTCTCAAAATGGCAGCTCCCATAACCATTTCAGAACAACATTCAAATGGTCATATCTTCTTTGTTTATTATCTGATTTTGGTAATTTTTACTCTTTTTTTTTTAAAGTTTTTCAAAACTCTTGAAAATAAGCTTGTCCTTGATTGTAGGAGAAAAACATCATAAGTATTTTGCTATCTTCTAATCGGATATACAATATGATAAAAGCTTGGTTGATCTAGCTTATCTAGTTTCTGAAAATCAGAATGGTCAGAACGCAAAACTTAACGTTAAATTGGTGAATGACCGGTAAAAGTCCATGTCATTTGAAGAAGCGTTCTGCTTAATTGAGCTGTACAACCTTATATACAAGTATTTAAGTTTGGTTGATCTAGAAATACAGACATGTTTCTGTGAGAAATGTGCCCGTCGACACGAATGCACCCGCTGTAAGATATCACCTGAAATAAAAATCATTAAAGGGCCATAACTCTGATACTTCCTAGAAAGGATCGCCAAAATCTGTCTAGAAGTTTACGAGGATTACAAGATCTAATAATTATAAAATCACTAAAGGGCCATAACTCCATCTAAAGTCAATAGACCAGAACAGTGCGACAATATCCACAACTAGACGTTATACTGATACTTCTAACCAAGGGCTAATCCATTAATCTAACATGTTCTTAGGTATAGCATGTATACGGCGAGAAAGGTTCTAAGGTATAGCCTGTATATAGTGAATGAGGTTCTTAGATATAACCTGCATCCTGTGAACAAGGTTCTTAGGTTTAGCCTGCACTGTATATAGTGAACATGGTTCCTAGGTATAACCTGTATACAGCGAAAGACGTTCTTAGGTATAGTCTGTATAAGGAGAACCTAGTTCTTAGATATAGACTGTATACAGTGGTCAAGGTTCTTAAGGACTCACAACACTATTATCTCCCTTGAATACTCCTGCCCTACAGATGAAGGAGGTAGCTAAAAAAAAACAAGTTCGCTTTTCTACATTTTACAGGATACATTGATTTATCTTTACCAGGTTCTAAATCTACAGCATTTTAGGAAGAGATCACAGAAAAATGCATGTTCATATAAGATTTCTAGCTAATTCTGCCTCATTTTACACATCATGGGTCTAATCTCCACGGGGTTGTATTTTTGTCTAAATTTTGATAGGTGTCACGCAAACATGAAATTAAAAAAAGTTCAATCTGGTAAATATTTGTTAAAAGTTAATAACATGCAGATATTGGATCAATGAAGAATTTAAGCATAAATACATGTTGCAAAATCTTTTTTATCTCTATGCCACGAACAAAAACATTACAATGGGACCCTATGGAAAATTAATTGTGGTGAGACGTTAAGAAAGAGCTGCAGAATGAGTATCTTTATTCGTTATTCTTAAGGCAATCGCTTAAGAGCTGTATAATGGCATTTTTTCATCCGTCATCTCTAAGGTATTGCGCTTTAGAGCTGCAGAACGGGTATCTTTCATCCTTTAATGCTAAGGCATTGCGCTTTAGAGCTGCAGAACAGGTATCTTTCACCAGTCATCTCTAATGCCTTGCAATTTAAAGCTTCAGAATGGGAATTTCCATCATTCATCTCTAAGCCCTTGCGCTTAAGAGCTGCAGAACGGGTATCTTACATCCTTCACCTCTAAGCATTGTTTGTGTATCTGTGAACGTTTCAGACATGTTAGGACACAGTTAACACGGTTATTCAGAAATCGCGTCTGTGTATGTATAGTTACTTCAAGTTATCTTCATATTGCAGGAATTAGCTGAAATTTTACTTGATATCATGTTTAACTAAAAATTAACTATATTTTCAAAACCAATACAGGTATAAGCATAATTTTAGCTTTATTTTACAGCTATTGGCTTGTATAACAAACACACATATCAATGAAGACAGACTACTTTGAAAAAATGTCAAAACTAAAGCGAGAGACTGATACTTTTCCTGGAAAATCAAACTTTTGACAGGTAACCCTTAGTTTGAGTTTATTATTTTCAGCATTTTTCTTAATAATCATTTCTTAAAGATCATTTTTATGCTATATTCAGATGTAGAGATGCCTTTGCGTGTATATTTGAAAGTTTCAGACATAGCTGAGCACAAATGACCAAGAAAATGCAAAATCCTTATCACTACTGTAGATTTTCAAAATATTAAAGGTACTCCACCTGAATTTCGACCAATACCCTAGGTCACTAAAACTTGAATAATTTGGAAAGCAATAAACATGGAATCAAAATTTTAGCACTTTTCAGCGTGTAATTGATTTGTATACATGTTCAATTATTATTGAGGTGATCATTAGAAAAAAAAATCGCCTTAAGGACTCGCAACACTATTATCTCCCTTGAATACTCCTGCCCTACAGATGAAGGAGGTAGCTAAAAAAAACAAGTTCGCTTTTCTACATTTTACAGGATCCATTGATTTATCTTTACCAGGTTCTAAATCTACAGCATTTTAGGAAGAGATCACAGAAAAATGCATGTTCATATAAGATTTCTAGCTAATTCTGCCTCATTTTACACATCATGGGTCTAATCTCCACGTGGTTGTATTTTTGTCTAAATTTTGATAGGTGTCACGCAAACATGAAATTAAAAGAAGTTCAATCTGGTAAATATTTGTTAAAAGTTAATAACATGCAGATATTGGATCAATGAAGAATTTAAGCATAAATACATGTTGCAAAATCTTTTTTATCTCTATGCCACGAACAAAAACATTACAATGGGACCCTATGGAAAATTAATTGTGGTGCGAGACGTTAAGTATCATTGTATTATTAACACAGTAACAGCTATAAACCAATAAATAAGTATGTTTACATTATTTCTGTTTATTGTTTTGCTTTTGTTTGTATGATGGTTTACGTCATTTTCAACACGTCAGGTTATATATGACCATCGATTTTTTTGTGGTGGAGGCAGACTACCCATTTTTCCTAGGTAGAACCAATACTGTACACCTCCCGCCATCCGTAAGAATCGACACTTCCTCACGTACAAGTGGGATTTGAACCTGCATCGGTGAGAGGCGAGAAGGTTTAAACACAACGTCATTAACCCCTCAGCCACGGAGACGCTCAGTTTATTGAAGAGAGGGTATAACGTAAGGTAACACCATTTATCTTTATATTAAAATCAACCAATCATCAAAATCATTTAGCCAATCAGCGCATGGTCCTTAACATGGTTCTTAGATGCGGAAGTGTACTACTATTTTTTTTATTTTTTTTTGGCCCACCTTCTCAACCCCTTTTATCTGCTCCTTTCTTTCGCCTCCCCTCACTCCGTCTTCCGCCAGCTCTGCTGTTGTCCCTCCTACTAGTGATCTGTTCTGACATACTTTCTGCTGAAGCCTCGCTGTATTTTCCGTTTCTGCGACGACTCTCGCTGTTCACCCGCAGTTCACCTGATTTTTCTCTTTTTTCCTTCGGTTTGTACTGTTTCTGGGACATTGCTGATATGTCTTCTGATATTGTCTATTGCTGTGAAACAGCCTCCCCCTAGTACTCAGTGGTACTCCATTCAAGCTCACAGTGTAGAAACGAACTGTATCACCTCCCGGATGTTGCGATGTGATTTCAATGGCGAGCTCAGTAAAGCGAATACACGTGGTTAAAAAAGTATCTGTTACTTGGATTATATCTTGAAGACAGTAAGTAAAATTGTTTTAGCTATTATCCTAATGGATTTCGTTAACGTTCTCATCTGCTTATTAATGTCAAATCGGCACATTTGACGTTAAATCACTGAACATCGTCCGACTTTTCTGATGAAATCGGCACCCCGACATGTGTAAAGCCATTTTCATCAAGCGTACGCAAGTTTAAGACCATTGATAATATAGAACTTGTTAGCTAGCATATTGAGGTAAACTTCGGATGTATGAAATGCTTTCATATTGTTATTTTACCGTGTGACGGTTTCAAAATCCGAGGGATGTCTTGTGTAATGACTGTATGACTTATTGCATTGATTGTGTATGTCAATTGCGATTACCGATATTCAATTTGTATGACTTATTGCGAATTTTTTATTGTGATTTTGATAAAACTGTATGACTTATTTAGTCAATGTTTTCGTCTTTTTCAGGTAAAATGGAAGAATATAGATGTATTTATTGTGACCATTCGAGGAAAGACTTTAGTGAACCTATTAACCATTGTACAGAAAACCACGAGGACTGCAATGTAAAAATTAAAATTTCAAAATATGATTTAAATACAAAACAAATAGTATCATACTCGAAAGATTTCAAAATTGTGCCGAAGAAATTAAAATCTCCTCTTGGTAGTGAAGCTTCCCATGAAGTTTCGTTGAATTCCAGCCAGTGGTTGCTGAGAAATAGCCCGGACACAAATCGTGTTATAGTATACTATATAGCCAAATCAAAGGGCCATAACTCTGTGAAAAAAATCGAACGGGAACATGCTGACAACATGCGCAGCTTCTCTTCGTAGTGAAGCTTCCAATGATGTTTCATTGAATTCCATCCAGTGGTTGCTGAGAAATAGCCCGGACAATAACTGTTCCATAGTATACTATATATAAGAAAATCAAATTTAAGGGCCATAACTCTGTGAAAATCATCGAACCGGATCGTGCTGATAATATACGCATCTCCTCTTGGTAGTGAAGCTTCCCATGAAGTTTCATTGAATTCCAGCCAGTGGTTGCTGAGAAATAGCGCGAACAAGAATGTGTCAAGGACAGGCAGACAGACGGACAAGTCGATTCCAGTATACCCCACTTACAACTCCGTTGTTCGGGGGGTTGGGGGTATAATAAGTAAATTTCGAAGCCTGAATACGGGCTTTATAATAATAACCGAGGCACTAATTGAAAAAGTTGAAATGAAATTCTGATGTACAAACTAACAGCACGGTGTGTATAAGTAACTACATGTATAGTCAACACAGCAATCGGTGATATTTTTAGAACACCATCGCAGATGAGTCAGCCATTCAGGATTTCGGAAAATACTGCATTAATTGTATTGACTTACACCCGGTTAAAGAAGATTTCTATAGTTTGTGTCCTATCATTGAAATATATAATTATGGAATAAAAACTAGGAAATATTGCATTGCTTAAGGTTTTTAAAAATAAAAAAGAGATCACAATTCATCTTCAAGGAATGAAAACATGGCTTTTGATGACAAGTTTAGGCAAAAATGTCGAAATCACCAAAGAAAGGGTGTTTCAACCCCAACAAATTAACTAAAACCTCCTGTTATTTGTTTTTCAACATTCCAATCATATGGTTCAGTCTATCCTTTAAAATGTTATACCAAAAATTTCCAAAAAAACGTTTTTAATCAAAAGACACGCAATGGAAAGTACAGAAATCGTCTTTAAGAGACCGAATGTCTACTTTTAAGTATTATAGTATATCTGAACATTACATTTTAACCAAATTAACACCAGAAATCAATCATACAAATGATTATTAATATCTGGCAAGAAGTCATACAGTATGAACAATACACATGAAAGAAGTTTTGCTTTATGTCTGAGAAAAGGACAAAACATAGGCAATGCTATGTATAGCGTATGCATGATTTATACCCTGAAGCACAAATCCCGTGTATGAATAATTCTAAATAATACATTTCTTTCGAGAATAGCCTAGTTCTTCTGCACGAGGCCGTGTCAATTCCCGAAGTTGTAAGTGATTATAATGCTTTTTTACTAAAATGTTATCCTGTCACATGATATATTCTAGAGGTATTAAACAATGAATGTCTCTGCTAGCTATCAATTATCATTTGATTACTGTTTATCGATAAAAATGTTTAAAATTTACCTTTTCATTACGAATGTTTACTTGCTGTAGGTCGCCATTTAAAAATCACATCGCAACATCCGGGAGGTGATACAGTTCGTTTCTACACTGTGAAGCTACTATGCCATTACTAGGCTACTGGCCACTGCATACTTTAGACGCGCCATATGAAGAACCAACGAATTTCTGTCTACAGCTTCCCTTCTTTCAGTGAACGTCGGCCTAACATCGTCACAAGTCAGCAGTGAGGTACTAACTACTCATGAGGCAAATTTGAGGGCCGAGAAGGTGGATTTTTGCCGAATGGTAATGAATGATAAGCAATGAATAAATGAAAGATGATAATGGAGAGACCAGCATCCGGCGGGGTTTGAACCCACGACCTTCTGCTTGTGGGCCCAGTGCTCTACCACTGGGCTATAGAGGCCTCACAGTGTACTACTATTATACCTCATTGTCCGGGCGGCGTTTGCGGGCATTTTTACTGTGATGTGTGAAAATAGCACGACCGTGAAAATTACACCCAAGCATAGATGCGAAATTCGTTTTAAACCACCCAGGCATAGAAGCAAATTTCGGAATTCACCCATAGATTTTTATTAAATTGCCATCCTGGGGTCCCGGGTATGTTTTAATGGAAAGCCCTTAACCAGATTTGGCAAAACTAACTAGTTCTGTATCTTGCCTAAATAAAATTTAACTTCAAAGGGTTACAAAGAAATAACAAGCCAGTTTTATATCACAGTTTTATTTTGTGTGAAACAAAAACAAGGGTACAGGTTTTTATTTCTGAACAACAACAATTTTGTAATTAACTACAAAAACAGTACTAGCTCTAATGTCTAAGAAAGTATCTACATGGCTACATTTAATAACCAATTCAAACCAGAACTTGGCCAAATTTTGAAAAAAAGTTGACCAATACGGAAAATCATGGCCCTACACTACTATCTACCAATTGCTTTTAAGCTATCTGTCATGCAATTTGTTCCTTGATTCATGTTTAAAAACTTTAAATTGATCACTTCTTATGTATTGTTTGATTTATACATCGGACCCCGCTTGTGTTTGATAAGCTTTTTATAAAATTGAAACATTTTCAAAAGAAGAGGCCCAACAGGGCCTGTATTGCTCTACTGGCTATATGGAATCTTTGATGGGGAACACAACAACAACATGCACAACTAGACTTGGTACTGATCATTCCTGTCAAGTTTCACTGAAATCCAGCCAGGGGTTCAGGAAAAATTGTCCGGATAAAGTTTCTGTATATTAGGCCATAACTCATTCAACCAGAACACAGCAATGATAGGAGCAACTAGGCTTGGTACTCCTCATCCCTGCGAAAATTCGTTCAAATTCTGCCAGGAGTTCAGAAGACACTAGTCTGGATAAAGTTTGTGTATCAAAACCTTTAAAGGGCTATAACTCCGCAAAAATCATTCAACCGGAACATGGTGATGACATGCACAACTAGGCCTGGTACTGATCATCTCTACAAAGTTTCACTGAAATCTGATCAAGAGGTTCAGGAGAACGTAGTCCGTACACAATTTGTGTATTAAAACATTTAAAGGGCCATAACTCAGCCAAAAATCTTTTAACCGAACATACATAGCTAGGCTTGGTACTGATCATCCCTGCAAAGTTTCGTTGAAATCCAGCCAAGGGTTCGAGAGAAATAGTCCAGATAAAGTTTGTTTAGTAAAACCTTTAAAGGGCCATAACCCAGCCAAAAATCATTCAAGCGGAACATGATGATATGCACCACTAGGCTGGTACTGATCATTCCTGCAGTTTCGCTGAAATCCAGCAAGGTGTTCAGAAAAAAAGTCCGGACAAAGTGTGTGTATTAAAACCTTTAAAGGGCCATAATTTTGCGAAAATCATTCAACTGGAACACGGTGACTATATACATAACTAGATTTGGTACTGATCATCCCTGCAAAGATTGATTAAAATCTGGCCATAGGAAAGCCCTTTCGTCTTAATAAGGCAAAATACAGCATTTATAACTAAAACAAGGGCCATATCTCTGGTGTTACTAACACGATTTGGCTGGTTTTCGAATTTGTCTGAGCTTACATTGATATTAACAATATTTGCAAGTTTGGTAAAGATCAAATAATAAATGAAGGTGCTTGATTGTTCACAAGGCAGAAAATTGAATTTTCAGAAAAAACAAGGGCCATTACTCCAGTGTTACTGATCCGATTTGGCTGGTTTCGAACTTGTCCTAGCTTTCATTGATATTAACAATCTGTGCAAGTTTGGTAAAGATCAAATAATAAATGAAGGTGCTAGAGAGTTCACAAGACAGAAAATGGCATTTTTCAGGAAAAATAAGGGCCATAACTCTGGTGTTACTGACCCAATTTAGCTGGTTTTCAAACCTGTCCGAGCTTTCATTGATATTAACAATCTGTGCAAGTTTGGTAAAGATCAAATAATAAATGAAGGTGCTAGAGAGTTCACAAGACAGAAAATGGCATTTTTCAGGAAAAATAAGGGCCATAACTCTGGTGTTACTGACCCAATTTAGCTGGTTTTCGAACCTGTCCGAGCTTTCATTGATATTAACAATCTGTGCTAGTTTGGTAAAGATCAAATAATAAATGAAGGTGCTAGTGTTCACAAGGCTTAATATGGCATTTTTCAGCAAAACAAGGGCCATAAACTCACGTGAAATTAATCCAATCTGGCTCGTTTTCGAACTTGTCAGAGCTTTCATTGATATAAAGACACTGGCAAAGTTTCATATAAAGACACTGGCAAAGTTTCGTAAAGATCTGATTAATAACGAAGGCCCTGGAGTGTTCACAAGGCTAAAGTTAACGGACGGCGGACAACTTGTTATCCCATAAGCTCTGCTGGCCTTTGCTGGAGCCACGATCATTGTTTTCTGCCACCACTTAAGTAGCACCTGAAACAATACAGGCATGATACCCGGGACCACACAGGGCTCAAGGGGAATATTTTCTTATTCCGTCTATTTATGAAAATATACCCAATTTAATATAAACAATAGTGGATACTTTAACATCGAAATTACTGATCAACAAATAAAATTAGTTATAAAATGGCATCCATATTGCCTCCACAGGCCCTTTAGCCAATGTTGACATTGTCATCACTGTGACCGCCACGCCTCTTTTTCCACAGAAGTGGGATGAGACAATAAAAACGGCGTCCACAATAATGAAGAGCATATTCTACAATTGTTCAAATATGAAGAAAAGACATTTTAACTTTACAAACAATTCAAAACTAAATAAACCCGATAAAAGAATGGAAATAAAAATTACACCGTTTAACGAAAAATTGAGCTCGAACAAAATTACATCATGCTGTCTAATTTATATATACAGAAAATAAATCTACAAAGCAGCAATTTCAACAGTTATTTTACAGTCTTTAAATTACATACATTTAATCTGTATATTTACAACAGCAAGTCCTTTTTATCACAAAATCATGAATTGGCATCAACCCTGTTACATTAAATGTACACCATATGAAACGGCATGGCAAACATAAAAGAATCCTTGAAAAAAAGCAAATGAAACGATCAAAATACAAAAGAAAAACAACAAATATAGCTAGATTGGACTTTTTAAATCAAAATAACTGGATTTGTGATAGATATTTATTTTTAAAACAGAACAAATAAGTTTTAGACTATTTCGATATTTCTGACACAATCTATACATAACATAACAGCAAACATAAAATAAGAAAATGTTACCATGAAGTACACAACAGTTGGTACAAGGTTGGAATGAAGATGTAACAAGCCTACATCTTTAAAATCGATACACCAGTAGTTTGTATACATGATAGGGGAACCAATTTAGGAGATATTGACCATGCTAAGATTTTCAATCTGGGACGGTATGTGAGTGGTTTTACGCTGAGAATTTCGTTCTAAGGTGATGCAGAAGCAGATCCATAAAACGTAATTTCAGACCGTAAAACTGACACATATTGTCTGAGATTGAAAATCTTAGCATGGTTATCTCAGTTCTAATGCTTTTCCATTAAATACCAGAAAGGTAAAGTAAAAGCATACTTGTTTTTTCTATGAAAACTCAAATTCATCGACAACAGCTTTTTGTTGACATCATACAATGACATCATTTAATACAAACTTGTAGGAACTTTTCAGATGATAAATCGTGCGAAATCATGCGTTTTACAGTATCAAATATGAGACGTAATCCAATGGAATAATGCGTTACATTATGGTTGCATTAGATAAAATCTACAATTATAAGACAAACTAATATTGTTTAAACAACTGAATGATACAGGAGTCCTTACGGGCCGGGATTGTCAAGATGTTGCTTCTAAACTTCCTTGCCTCTCATTCGCGGGTTCGAATCCCACTGGGAGCTCGAGTTGACAAGTGAGAAAGTGCTGATTCCTACGGATGATGGGAGGAATACAGTACTGGTTCTACCTAGGAAAATGGTGTGGTCTGTGTGTCTCTGCCACAAAAAAAAAATGACCATAATTATATGGCCTAACATGTGCTAAAAATGACATAACATACCATTCAAACAAAACAAAAGCTTTATACAAGATTGGTTATATGTGATATAATTATACACACCATTTTTTAATTTTAATTCAATTCTTAATACAGTATAGGCATTTGTGTATGACTTTCAACAACATGTAATCAAACACAGAATGGATTGCGCGATATATTGAACATCAAATCACATTGTTGATACAACAGTTCTGACAACAGCAATTAAATGCACCGTGCATAAGACACAAATATGGAATAACAGACAGACAGAAATATTGGTACATGTACATCGGATGAAGGAATTTCAAATGAGCTATTTTATACAAAGGACTGCCTGTTGATATACAGTGAAACTGATATACAATGAAACTGATATACAATGAAACTGATATACAATGAAACTGATATACAATGAAACCCATCATGAATGACTGCTGCGATCAGCTGCTATCGCGGGTGTAGGTTAAGACCAGCTATTTCATGTACTATCATTAACATTTTAGAAAGAATACCCCTCTCTTGTCATGGGAGACATTGAATATCTGATAATGAAGGATGGTTTCATCATTGAATATCTGATAATGAAGGATGGTTTCATCATTGAATATCTGATAATGAAGGATGGTTTCATTGCATTACAAGGACAAAGTTAAATAGATGAGCAGGCTGTGCCACTCAAAAGCAGACGGGCAATGATCAAATACGAGCAATGATTAACAAGTAAAAATGTATTATATACAAGTAACATGAGATACATGAACGATCTGGACTAATATTCATCAACTCAAAATCTCATTTTTTTTAATTCCAAAAAACAAAACATTTTTACATGCAAATTACTATATTTACTAACAGAAACGAGTAATTTTTAAGGTAATTTAACAGAAAATGTCTGAAAATCACAATTCTTACCCATACTTTTGTGTTGATAGGGTTTGCAAAAAAAAAAAGATTTTGAGTCTGAGTCTGATTCTTGTGCTCAAAAGTTTAATGAATATTAGGCCAGGAATAGCTGCCCACAATAACAGCCATTTATTTACCTGGGAATTTCAGTCAAATAGTTCTAAAATGATTCGTTAAAATCCCAACAATTTGCACATTTCTATAGACTGACTCAATGACTTTGTCATAATGGTAACCGACTCTCAGGAACATATTATTGAGATAAAACACTGCAATAATAAAGGTACTGTAAATGGTTGTTATTTTGCTGGAGTTACCAGTCACTATCAATCTACTAATGTAAAGCTAGAACTAAAATATCTCATCTTTTTCACAATTCCGAGATACCAATGCACCAATTTATAACCACGGTATGTACTTGGCTCTAAATGTTGACAATAAAATATCAAAATTAAAATTTGTTCAGGGGACAGAAATGCCCAAACAGCATGATAAGATGACAGAAATGACAGAAACATCAGCGTGAAATTTTAACTGGAGAAGGCAGATGTTAAAAAAGCATGTGCAAAGGTGCTATTTTACCTTTTCCATGCTCTTCCACAGGCATCTATAACCTTGTCTGGAATACACTATTTTTCCATTTTTAATTAAAAAACTTTTAAAAAAATATATTTTCCCAATTAACAGCTTAAAAACGAGAGTTCATAATCAGACTTTACTTCAAGCACTTTGTGATGTCGTACAAAGTGTGCTGTATCTAGCTACAACTCGAAACCAAGACAAGTATCTCAATGAAATCTTCACAAAACATAGATAACAGCATACAGAATGACTTAATACATTTATTGCCATGATCTGGTGATAGCAACCTTTGTATTTAGATTTTCTTTAGACAATGAACCTTTCAAATGAACATAACATTTCATATACCAAGTTTAAACATAATCAAAATAGAGTATTGAGTGTGATCTGTAAATATAAGCTCAACGTTTAAACTGAGTCATTGTAATTATGTAACCTCTGTTACTCATTTGTCCATTTTGCTCATTGTCGAACTCGTGCAAGACCTTATTGAAGCAAACCTTCCAATAGCTGGTTGTTGTGTAAGAGATGGGAACAAAAACAGCAATCCCACGAGCGACTATTATTCTGTCCATTAAAAGAATCTACAATTATCTTGATAGAATTGAACTGAATTGGATTTTATCGTCGCACCAACAGCTAAGGTCATATGGCGACTTTCCAGCTTCTACTGGTGGAGGAAGACCCCAGATGCCCCTCCGGGCGGGCACTTGGGTAGAACCACCGACGTTCCGCAAGCCAGCTGGATAGCTTCCTCACATAAAGATTCCTAGGCCCCTGAGGGATCGAACCTACAGTGGTGAGGGGCAAGTGATTGCAAGTCAGAGACTCTAACCACTCGGCCACGGACACCCCATCTTGATAGAAAAAAATAGGATAATATTGAAGGATGAAAGGAAAACTATTGTTACTATATATAGATAAAGACTAAGGTACAACAGTTTCGCGATGACCCTCAATATGCTTCTCGGTCTGTACCATCTCTATGTCTAATGGAGATGTTCTAAGGAATGTGTGTTGTTTGCTGTGTACTCTAGACCATGACATCTCGACTTGCTGTCTATGACAACTGTTGCAATGTTTTTGTGACTCACGACCTCTCTATATACATTTTTCCATTTTGTGACTCACAACCTCTCTATTTACATTTTTCCATTTTGTGACTCACGACCTCTCTATATACATTTTTCCATCGCTAAAATTCTATAGATCTGTGAATATATGACCATGGTTAAATACAGATGGACATCACTATATATTCCATAAGTAAGGTTCTATCTGTGAAGTCGCGACCACTTGGAATCACTGCATTATAACATCTTCACAAGACTAGACCCTGCAGATACACAGCAAGTCTGTTGTTGAAATATTCATTTCTCTCCCAAAGTAATAAATACGTTATTTTGTAAATCTCCCTATGTGTTAATATATACACATGCTCAATCACCAAAAAGCTTGACAAAAACCCTTCAGTTAGTAAATAAGTGAATTTCTTTCACACGAAGCTGTCGTCATCTTCTGGCATCACTGTCAAGGTCAACTTCTTGTCGTCAAATAGGTTCTTGGCATAGTTGATCTGCTGGGCAACCTGTAAATGACAACCCTTAGTTTAGCTGGTGAGAAAATGATGTCTTAATTTACAATAACGTAAGCTTCCAAACACAGATTGTCAGAAAAAAATATCATGCATCTATCATGCAAGACAATCTTTGTGGTACTGTCTTGTGATAGTCGACTGTAACACCAAGAGTCAGGCCACACGTGGGGTTCTAATACATGGTAACGTTTTTTTTATCAAATCAATTGTTCTTCACATAGAGTTTAACATGAATGTACAACAGTTAGAAGCCTCATCTATTATCATTGCATGACAACATCCGACCTTACAAATATGAAATGACATCGTCATTTGACATATATCACCAAGAGCTTTTTTAAGATATCATAAAAAGCAAGACAGGGTACATTATAAGATGACCTGCTTTGTTATCTACCAGGCCCCACCAAATCTATGTTATTCATAAATTACAGAGACAGAATTGAACTGAATGTTGTTTAATGGCTCATCAACACATTCTAGGTTATCAAGAGCTGCCTCGGAGAAGGATACGTAGAAATATGGAAAACTGTTCTACTCTTATACTAATGAATAAAATACTATAGTTCTTTAACATGCTCAGAGGATGGACTCCGATACGCAGGAACCGTCCCGTTTAGATCCCTATCCAATAGATGAGACTAAGGGAAAGTGTCTTGCACAAGAACACACCAAAGGAACACAGTCTGAACCCAGGTCCTCTGGTTTCAAACCCACCACACTATTCATTAGGCCATGCCAGCACCAATAAGACAGATGAACCTTCTGAGCTGTGATGCGTTTATCACAGCGTATCTGTGGCTTCTTGTTGCTAGAATATGGTATGCTGCTTTTGTCTTCCTTCCTCCAAATCTCCACATAGAAACGACCATCTGAAGTGAAAATGAGAAGTAGGGTTCAAGAATTCTATCATTCATAATAGACTTTTCATTTTCCTCTGAGATTATGCATTTGTGTGTGTGTGTGGGTGGGTGTGGGGTTCAAGAATTCTATCATTCATAACATAACAGATTTTCATTTTCCTCTGAGATTATGCTTTTTTTTGTTGGGTGGTGTGTGTGTGTGGTGGTGGTGGAGGCGGTGGGGGTGGGTGGGAATTAAAGCTTTAGAAATCCCTAAGAATATTGTAGAGGATATTTTTTTAAATTTAACATATAGAAATCTCATGATTTTTTGTTTTATATATGTTTTTGAAGCCCTGGTAATCTACAACTAAAATTTGATATAAGCTAACACCAAACTTGTAAAAAAACAAAAACAGACTAATTTCTATAATGTAATTTAAAGTAAATTGACTAACCAATCATGAACAACCTAATGCATAGCCAACCTGACAAACTTAATGTGAATCATAGATCCATAAACAAGACACCGTCCGGGGCGGGGCCCAAATTTGACCCCAGGTTCACCATTTCAACAAACTTGGTAGAGGATCCAAAAGCTGATAATAAATAAACAAGAGGCCCAAGAGGGCCAGTGGACGCTCTACTGGCTCAAGATAAAGTTTATGTATAAGGGGCCATAAGTCTTTCAAAAATCATTCAACCAGAACATGGCAATGATAGGTGCCACTAGGCTTAGTACTGAACATTCTTGCCAAGATTCGCTGAAATCTGGCAAAGAGTTCAGAAGAGACTAATCTGGACAAAGTTTGTGTATTAAAACATTTAAAGGGTCACAACTCTGCCAAAAATCATTCAACCGAAATATGGCGATGATATGCACAACTAGGCTTGATACTGATCATCTCATCAAGTTTCGTCTATATCCAGCCAGGGGTTCAGGAGAACTAGCCCGGGAAAAAACTGTGGTATCAAAATCCTTTAAAGGGCCATAACTCTGCCAAATATCTATAAACCAGAACGTGATGATGACATGCACAACTAGGCTTGGTGCTGATCATCCCTGCAATGTTTCATTGAAATCTGGCGAGGGGTTCAGGAGAAGTAGATCAGACAAAGTTTGTGTATTAAAACCTTTAAAGGGCCATAATTCTGCCAAAAAAATCATTCAGCCGGAATACGGCAATGATTTGCACAACTAGACATGGAATTGATCATCCATAAAAAGCTTCTTTTAAATCTGGCCAGGGGTTCAGGAGAACTAGTCAGAACAAAGTTTGTGTATTAAAACCTTTAAAGGGCTATAACTCCGCCAAAATCATTCAACTGGAATATGGTGACTATGTACAACTAGGCTTGGTACTGATCATCCCTGCAAAGTTTCAATGAAATCTGGCCAAATGAAGGCCGTTTGTCATTAAGATGCCAAGATATAGCATATTTCAGAAAATCAAGGGCCATGACTCCGATGTAAATGGTCCAATCTGGATGGTTTTCGAACTTGTCCAAGCTTTCATTGATATTAACAATCTGGTAAAGTTTCTTAAAGATCGGATGAAAGATAAAGGCCCTATCGTCTTAACGAGGCAAAATATAGGATTTTTAACTAAATCAATGGCCATAACTCCACTGTCTGATCTGGCTGGTTTTCGAACTTGACCGAGCTTTCATTGATATTAACAATCTAATAAAGTTTCATAAAGATCGCATGTAAAATGAAGGCCCTATCAACTTAACGAGGCAAAATATATAATTTTTAACTAAATCAAGGGCCATAACTCCGCTGTTACTGGTCCGATCTGGCTGGTCTTCGAAATTGTTCGAGCTTTCATTTATATAAAAATCTGGTAAAGTTTGGTAAATATCGAATGAAAGATAAAGGCCCTATCGTGTTAACGAGTCAAAATGTAGCATTTTTAACTAAATCAAGGGCCATAACTCCGCTGTTAATGGTCCGATCTAGCTGGTTTTCAAACTTTCTGAGCTTTCATTTATATAAACAATCTGGTAAAGTTTGGTAAAGATTGGATTAAAGATGAAGGCCCTATCGTTTTAATGAGGCAAAATATAGCATTTTTAACTAAATCAAGGGCATTAACTCCGCTGTTAATGGTCCTATCCAGCTGGTTTTCGAACTTGTCCAAGCTTTCATTAATATTAACAATCTGTGCAAGTTTGGTAAAGATCAAATAATAAATGAAGGTGCTAGAGTGTTAACAAGGCTTAATACGGCATTTTTCAGCAAAACAAGCGCCATAACTCCGGTGAAATTATTTTGATCTTGCCGGTTTTAGAACTTGTCCAAGCTTTCATTGATACAAAGACACTGGCAAAGTTAAGTAAAGGTCCGATTAATATTGAAGGCCCTAGAGTGTTCACAAGGTAGAAAATAGCATTTTTCAGAAAAAACAAGGGCCATAACTCCGGTGTTACTGATCCGATTTAGCTGGTTTTCAAACTTGTTTGAGCTTTCATTGATATTAACAATCTGTGCAAATTTGGTAAAGATCAAATAATAAATGAATGTTCTAGAGTGTTCACAAGGCAGAAAACAGCATTTTTCAGAAAAAACAAGGGCCGTAACTCTGGTGTTACTGACCCAATTTAGCTGATTTTCGAACTTGTCCAAGCTATCATTGGTATTAACAATCTGTGCAAGTTTGGTAACTATCAAATAATAAATGAAGGTGTTGGAGCGTTCACAAGGCAGAAAATAGCAATTTTCAGAAAAAACAAGGGCCATAACTACAGCGTTACTGATCTGTTTTGGCTGGTTTTCGAACTTGTCCGAGCTTTAATTGATATTAACAATCTGTGCAAGTTTGGTAAAGATCAAATAATAAATGAAGGTGGTAGAGTGTTCTCAAGGCTTAATATGGCATTTTTCAGCAAAACAAGGGCCATATCTCTGGTGAAATTTATCCGATCAGGCTGGATTTCAAACTTGATCGAGCTTTCATTGATATAAAGACACTGGCAAAGTTTCGTAAAGATTGGATAAAAGATGAAGGCCCTATCGTTTTAATGAGGCAAAATATAGCATTTTTAACTAAATCAAGGGCAATAACTCCGCTGTTAATGGTCCTATCCAGCTGGTTTTCGAACTTGTCCAAGCTTTCATTAATATTAACAATCTGTGCTAGTTTGGTAAAGATCAAATAATAAATGAAGGTGCTAGAGTGTTCACAAGGCTTAATACGGCATTTTTCAGCAAAACAAGGGCTATAACTCCCGTGAATTATTTCGATCTTGCCGGTTTTCGAACTTGTCCGAGCTTTCATTGATACAAAAACACTGGCAAAGTTAAGTAAAGGTCCGATTAATATTGAAGGCCCTAGAGTTTTCACAAGGCAGAAAATAGCATTTTTCAGAAAAAACAAGGGCCGTAACTCTGGTGTTACTGACCCAATTTAGCTGATTTTCGGACTTGTCCAAGCTATCATTGGTATTAACAATATGTGCAAGTTTGGTAACTATCAAATAATAAATGAAGGTGTTAGAGCGTTCACAAGGCAGAAAATAGCAATTTTCAGAAAAAACAAGGGCCATAACTACAGCGTTACTGATCTGATTTGGCTGGTTTTCGAACTTGTCCGAGCTTTCATTGATATTAACAATCTGTGCAAGTAATAAATGAAGGTGCTTGAGTGTTCACAAGGCTTAATATGGCATTTTCCAGCAAAACAAAGGCCATAACTCCGGTGAAATTTATCCGATCTGGCTGGATTTCAAACTTGTCTGAGCTTTCATTGATATAAAGACATTGGCAAAGTTTCGTAAAGATTCGATTAATAATGAAGGCCCTAGAGTGTTCACAAGGCAAAAGTTAACAGACAGACGGACGGACGACGGACAACTCGCCATCAGCCAGTAGAGCTAAAAATATTAAACCTTTATCTCTTGTAGTTTCAGAGAAGATTTTTGAAGTTCTTCCCTATAACTCTATGTAAAACTGATCCAACAAGGGGGAAAAAAAATCAAATAAATACTTTAAAATCACAAAAGAAATTATTTAAAAAATTGAACCCATAAACCAAGGCTTCCTATGAAAAAAACCCCACCTCCACTGAGATTTGAACCCACGACACTTAGAGTTTGGAGTGTGCATAACCAAATATTGAAAAAGGGCCATAACTCCGGTGTTACTTGTTCGATCTGCCTGGTTCTCAAACTCGTTACAGCTTTCATTGATATCAACAATCTGGCCAAGTTTGGGAAAGATCGAATACAAAATGAAGGTGCTAGAGTGTTCACAAGGCTGAAAATGGCATATTTCAATAATTCAAGGGCACATAATTCCTGGTCCGATATAGCTGGTTTTTGAACTTGTCCGAGCTTTCATTGATATTAACAATCACTTAAAGTTTGGTAAAGACAGGATGGAAAATGAAATGAAGGTGCTAGAGTGTTCACAAGGCAGAATATGGCATTTTTCAGCAAATCAAGGGCCATAACTCTACTGTTAGTCATTTAATTTGGCTAGTTTTCGAACTTGTCCAAGTTTTCATTGATAATAACAATCAGTGCAAGTTTGATTTTGATAAAGATGAAATAATAAATGAAGGTGCTAGTGTTCATAAGGCATAAAATGGCATTTTTCAGAAAAAACAAGGGCCATAACTCTGGTGTTACTGACCCAATTTAGCTGATTTTTGAAGTTATCCAAGCTTTCATCTGTGCAAGTTTGGTAAAGATCAAATAATAAATGAAGGTGCTAGTCCGGTCACAAGGCAGAAAATAACATTTTTCAGAAAAAACAAGGGCCATAACTTCAGTGTTACTGATCCGATTTGGCTGTTTTTCGTTCTTGTCTGAGCTTTCATTGATATTAACAATCTGTACAAGTTTGGTAAAGATCAAATAATAAATGAAGGTGCTAGAGTGTTCACAAGGCTTAATATGGCATTTTTCAGCAAAACAAGAGCCATAACTCCCGTGAAATTAATCCGATCTGGCTGGTTTTCGAACTTGTCCGAGCTTTCATTGATATAAAGACACTGGCAAAGTTTCGTAAAGATGCGATTAATAAAGAAGGCCCTAGAGTGTTCACAAGACAAAAGTTAACGGATGACGGACGGACAAACGGCGGACAACTCGTCATCCCATAAGCTCTGCTGGCCTTCGGCCAATAGAGCTAAAAAACACCTAAACCCGCCCACCCATTTTCCAAACTTGATGTGGCCCAACACATCTACCATGTCTTCTATTGTATATTAGGTTTGTTTGTGGAATAGGATAGCATGTGCTTTACCTACAGGTGTAAATACCTCAAATGACACAGTCTGTCACAAAATAATCACAAGTAGAGCATATTGGTCGTACACAGCTCTTGTAAGCACCTGTCAGTCACACGATAATCCATTGTTCAGTTGAAACCAATTCACAATATCCATGATATATTCAGGTAAACGGAAAAGCCTGCAATTTTAAGTGGCCGCTAGAGGGCGTCCGGAAGGGCCGTTTAATAAGTTTTGGGCTAATGCATGTAAAAGTATAGGTCTATCTCTTTAAAGGGAAAAGTTGTTTAAGGGTCCTTTCGTGTAGATGTTAATATTGCGCATGTTGCCACGTGTGTCACGGATTGAACGTGGGAAATAATGTTTTGGGCGGAACATCGGTTATAAAATGCATTGTTCTCAAGTCCTGGCTGGGATTGATTGAAAGTTACTTTGTTTGAGCAGAGGTTGGAACCGGCGAAATTCACAGGCAATATGTGGTCAGTATTTATTCTATGAACTTTTATCGTACATTTGTATTCAGTGGGCGGCGTCATCTTGGTTGGCAATGTTACGACATCCAGTTAGCTTTTATGTTTCTCAAATATTACCTTGAGACTAGCATATGATTTTGAAGTTACTTTATCAGATGTAATTATTGTAATTGATCATTAATTGTAAAACAATATTAATTTGATAACGTTGTTTAATAGGTGCATTAGTTAACGTTGGCGTATAACTCAGTGATTGTAATACACGATTGAATTGATAACGTTGTATATTAGATGCATAAGTTAACAATGAGATGAGTGACTAGTATAAATGTTCGACGCTTATACATGGCATTGTAGAATATACATCCATTGCTACTCATCATAATTAGAGAGTGACTTGCATATATTTATTAGATAATGATTTGTTGGTGTAATGATAATTATATAAGATGGGTGTGTTTATGAACTGACATCTAAAACGTATGTATTATTACAGCCTAACCCGTCCGGTGGAGATAACACTTCTGGAGTGGAGATAAGCCTTCCGCAGTGGAGCTAAGCCTTCCACGCATAACGTTACGAGCGGTGGAGACAGTCCTCGTACCTGTGCAACATGGCCAGGTTATAGTATCAACAACCCCCGGGACATGAGGTGGACCCGTTATCAGTCCTCACTGGAGGAACGTCATTCACAACCTTGGTGGAGGTTAATTACCATATCTATCGCGTCATCAACCCTTATAGAAGGCATTTGATGACAATCACGGACATTGATTCTTTCCTGAGTTAGCCCCAACCACTAGGGTCATCTTGCGACACAGTCAGATACAGGTTTCAGTGACTGGGTTATTCATGACCAGGTCAGATACTGGTTTCAGTGATTGTGTTATTCAAGGCCAGGTCAGATACTGGTTTCAGCGATTGGGTTATTTATTCATGACCAGGTCAGATACTGGTTTCAGTGATTGGGTTATTTATTCAAGGCCAGGTCAGATACTAGTTTCAGTGACTGGATTATTCGTGGCCAGGTCAAATACTGGTTTCAGTGATTGTGTTATTCATGGCCAGGTCAGATACTGGTTTCAGTGATTGGGTTATTTATTCAAGGCCAGGTCAGATACCAGTTCAGTGATTGGGTTATTTATTCAAGGCCAGGTCAGATACTGGTTTCAGTGATTGGGTTATTTATTCAAGGCCAGGTCAGATACTGATTTCAGTGATTGGGTTATTTATTCAAGGCCAGGTCAGATACTGGTTTCAGTGATCAGATTATTCATGGCCAGGTCAAATACTGGTTTCAGTGATTGTGTTATTCATGGCCAGGTCAGATACTGGTTTCAGTGATTGGGTTATTTATTCAAGGCCAGGTCAGATACTGGTTTCAGTGATTGGGTTATTCATGGCCAGGTCAGATACTGGTTTCAGTGATTGTGCTATTCATGGCCAGGTCAAATACTGGTTTCAGTGATTGTGATTGTGTTATTCATGGCCAGGTCAGATACTAGCTTCAGTGATTGGGTGATTCATGGCCAGGTCTGATACCGGTTTCAGTGACTGGGTTATTCATGGCCAGGTCAGATACTGGTTTGAGTGATTTGGTTATTCATGGCTAGGTCAGATACTCAGGTACTGGTTTCAGTGATAGATTATTCATGGCCATGTCAGATACTAGTTTCAGCGATTGGATTATTCATGGCCAGGTCAGACACTGGCTTCAGTGATTGGTTTATTCATGGCCAAGTCAGACACTGGTTTTAGTGATAGGATTATTCATGGCCAGGTCAGATTCTGGTTTCAGTGATTGGGTTATTCATGGCCAGGTCAGATACTGGTTTTAGTGACAGGATTATTCAAGGCCAGGTCAGATACTGGTTTCAGTGATTGGGTTATTCATGGCCAGGTCAGATACTGGCTTCAGTGGTTGAGTTATTCATGGCCAGGTCAGATACTGGCTTCAGTGGTTGAGTTATTCATGGTCAGGTCAGATACTGGTTTCAGTGATTGAGTTATTCATGGCCAGGTCAGATACTGGCTTCAGTGGTTGAGTTATTCATGGCCAGGTCAGATACTGGTTTCAGTGGTTAAGTTATTCATGGCCAGGTCAGGTACTGGTTTCAGTGATTGGGTTATTCATGGCCAGGTCAGATACTGGCTTCAGTGGTTGAGTTATTCATGGCCAGGTCAGATACTGGTTTCAGTGATTGAGTTATTCATGGCCAGGTCAGATAATGGTTTCAGTGGTTGGGTTATTCATGGCCAGGTCAGATACTGGTCTCAGTGATTGGGTTATTGATTCAAGGCCAGGTCAGATACTGGTTTCAGTAATTGGGTTATTCATGGCCAGGTCAGACACTGGTCTCAGCGATTGGGTTATTCATGGCCAGGTCAGATACTGGTTTCAGTGATAGTGTTATTCATGGCCAGGGCAGATACTGGTTTCAGTGATATTGTTATTCATGGCCAGGTCAGAGACTGGTTTCAGTGATAGTGTTATGCATGGCCAGGTCAGATACTGGTTTCAATGATTGGGTTATTCATGGCCAGGTCAGATACTGGTTTCAGTGACTGGGTTATTCATGGCCAGGTCAGATACTGGTTTCAGTGATTAGTTATTATGGACAGGTCAGATACTGGTTTCAGTGATTGTGTTATTCATGGCCAGGTCAGATACTGGTTTCAGTGATTGGGCTATTCATGACCAGGTCAGATACTGGCTTCAGTGATTGGGTGATTTATGGCTAGGTCAGATACTGGTGATTAAAAGATTCATGGCCAGGTCAGATAATGGTTTCAGTGATTGGGTGATTCATGGTCATGTCAGATACTGGCTTCAGTGATTAGAAGATTCATGGCCAGGTCTGATAATGGTTTCAGTGATTGGGTGATTCATGGTCTGGTCAGATATGGGTTTCAGTGATTAGAAGATTCATGGCCGGGTCAGATAATGGTTTCAGTGATTGGGTGATTTATGGCAAGGTCAGATACTGGCTTCAGTGATTAGAAGATTCATGGCCAGGTCAGATAATGGTTTCAGTGATTGGGCTATTCATGGCCAGGTCAGATACTGGTTTCAGTGATTAGTTATTATGGACAGGTCAGATACTGGTTTCAGTGATTGGGTTATTCATGGCCAGGTCAGATACTGGTTTCAGTGATTGGGCTATTCATGACCAGGTCAGATACTGGCTTCAGTGATTGGGTGATTTATGGCTAGGTCAGATACTGGCTTCAGTGATTAGAAGACTCATGGCCAGGTCAGATAATGGTTTCAGTGATTGGGTGATTCATGGTCATGTCAGATACTGGCTTCAGTGATTAGAAGATTCATGGCCAGGTCAGATAATGGTTTCAGTGATTGGGTGATTCATGGTCAGGTCAGATACGGGTTTCAGTGATTAGAAGATTCATGGCCAGGTCAGATAATGGTTTCATTGGTTAAGTTATTCATGGCCAGGTCAGATACTGGTTTCAGTGATTGGGTTATTCATGGCCAGGTCAGATACTGGCTTCAGTGGTTGAGTTATTCATGGCCAGGTCAGATACTGGTTTCAGTGATTGAGTTATTCATGGCCAGGTCAGATAATGGTTTCAGTGGTTGGGTTATTCATGGCCAGGTCAGATACTGGTCTCAGTGATTGGGTTATTGATTCAAGGCCAGGTCAGATACTGGTTTCAGTAATTGGGTTATTCATGGCCAGGTCAGATACTGGTCTCAGCGATTGGATTATTCATGGCCAGGTCAGATACTGGTTTCAGTGATAGTGTTATTCATGGCCAGGGCAGATACTGGTTTCAGTGATATTGTTATTCATGGCCAGGTCAGAGACTGGTTTCAGTGATAGTGTTATTCATGGCCAGGTCAGATACTGGTTTCAATGATTGGGTTATTCATGGCCAGGTCAGATACTGGTTTCAGTGACTGGGTTATTCATGGCCAGGTCAGATACTGGTTTCAGTGATTAGTTATTATGGACAGGTCAGATACTGGTTTCAGTGATTGGGTTATTCATGGCCAGGTCAGATACTGGTTTCAGTGATTGGGCTATTCATGACCAGGTCAGATACTGGCTTCAGTGATTGGGTGATTTATGGCTAGGTCAGATACTGGCTTCAGTGATTAGAAGATTCATGGCCAGGTCAGATAATGGTTTCAGTGATTGGGTGATTCATGGTCATGTCAGATACTGGCTTCAGTGATTAGAAGATTCATGGCCAGGTCAGATAATGGTTTCAGTGATTGGGTGATTCATGGTCAGGTCAGATACGGGTTTCAGTGATTAGAAGATTCATGGCCGGGTCAGATAATGATATCAGTGATTGGGTGATTTATGGCCAGGTCAGATACTGGCTTCAGTGATTAGAAGATTCATGGCCAGGTCAGATAATGGTTTCAGTGATTGGGCTATTCATGGCCAGGTCAGATACTGGTTTCAGTGATTAGTTATTATGGACAGGTCAGATACTGGTTTCAGTGATTGGGTTATTCATGGCCAGGTCAGATACTGGTTTCAGTGATTGGGCTATTCATGACCAGGTCAGATACTGGCTTCAGTGATTGGGTGATTTATGGCTAGGTCAGATACTGGCTTCAGTAAATAGAAGATTCATGGCCAGGTCAGATAATGGTTTCAGTGATTGGGTGATTCATGGTCATGTCAGATACTGGCTTCAGTGATTAGAAGATTCATGGCCAGGTCAGATAATGGTTTCAGTGATTGGGTGATTCATGGTCTGGTCAGATACGGGTTTCAGTGATTAGAAGATTCATGGCCGGGTCAGATAATGGTTTCAGTGATTGGGTGATTTATGGCCAGGTCAGATACTGGCTTCAGTGATTAGAAGATTCATGGCCAGGTCAGATAATGGTTTCAGTGATTGGGCTATTCATGGCCAGGTCAGATACTGGTTTCAGTAATAGGATTATTTATGGCCAATTTACCTTTCTCAAAGTGCCTACACTGTAGGTAGTCGCTATGTTTAATGCTGAGGATGATATTTTCCTTGTGTGCTTCGAGGGTCTTGAGGAAGAACACTTGATGGCTGGTGATCATCACATACATACTGTCTGCCATCCCACTTCTTACAGTATCTACATTGATGAAACTGAAAATGAAAATAAGTTATGTTACACTGTTGACCTATCTTCAAACATCTGTACACCTATAGCAAGGCATAATAAACCTCCCATCCATTAAGGACAAATCAGAAGAAAATTTACAATAATTGAAAAAAAAGTTCAGGGCTATGCAAAGTTTGCCAAACTTTTAAACATTGCATGGATTTAATACTGTAACAGCATGTGTGTTCCAGTTATTTATGGAAGTAAATAGAATTTTATGTCCTGCTTAAGACATTACAGGCGACATCAGAGGAAGTTTAAACACACACCAGATGTCACGAAGACATTGACCATTGATTTTTCTGCTAATTGTTTAACAACCATTAAACCCAAAATATGCTAAATATTGCTATGTGAATTGGTGCTTCAATGTCTCTAGTCCTACTCCAATGTGGGTACTTTGTGATTTACTTCTTCGTTATGTGGTGGAGTTGTTTTTATAAAGTAAATGGAATGTTATGTCCTGCTCAAGAAATGACTGTGAGTTGGTGCTTGAATACCTCAAGTCCACATTCCAATGTGGGTCCCTTGTGATTTACTTATTGGTTATGTGGTGGAGTTGTTTTTATAAAGTAAATGGAATGTTATGTCCTGCTCAAGAAATGACTGTGAGTTGGTGCTTGAATACCTCAAGTCCACATTCCAATGTGGGTCCCTTGTGATTTACTTATTGGTTATGTGGTGGAGTTGTTTTTATAAAGTAAGTGGAATGTTATGTCCTGCTCAAGAAATGACTGTGAGTTGGTGCTTGAATACCTCAAGTCCTCATTCCAATGTGGGTCCCTTGTGATTTACTTATTGGTTATGTGGTGGAGTTGTTTTTATAAAGTAAATGGAATGTTATGTCCTGCTCAAGAAATGACTGTGAGTTGGTGCTTGAATACCTCAAGTCCACATTCCAATGTGGGTCCCTTGTGATTTACTTATTGGTTATGTGGTGGAGTTGTTTTTATAAAGTAAATGGAATGTTATGTCCTGCTCAAGAAATGACTGTGAGTTGGTGCTGAATACCTCAAGTCCACATTCCAATGTGGGTCCCTTGTGATTTACTTATTGGTTATGTGGTGGAGTTGTTTTTATAAAGTAAATGGAATGTTATGTCCTGCTCAAGAAATGACTGTGAGTTGGTGCTTGAATACCTCAAGTCCACATTCCAATGTGGGTCCCTTGTGATTTACTTATTGGTTATGTGGTGGAGTTGTTTTTATAAAGTAAATGGAATGTTATGTCCTGCTCAAGAAATGACTGTGTTGGTGCTTGAATACCTCAAGTCCACATTCCAATGTGGGCACCAAGTGGTGTACTTCTTGGTCATGTGGTGTTGTTTTTATAAAGTAAATGGAATGTTATGTCCTGCTCAAGAAATGACTGTGTTGGTGCTTGAATACCTCAAGTCCTCATTTCAATGTGGGCACCAAGTGGTGTACTTCTTGGTTTTGTGGTGGAGCAGGATCCTTAAAAATACTGAAGGATCCTGGGTGGAGGGGCTATAAACCTTCAAATTAGAGGTAAGGCTTGTGCCCATTCGACTTAAATTAAGGTCTTTCTACACATTTAATGATAATTGATTTAAAGCATGCTCAGTAATCATTTGTGACCTGAAAGTTTAGAGATATAGTGCATTGGTGACCTTAGCTCAAACAATAATGTGCAAACCCATTCCCGTGCAATACTATGTGGGAACGGAATGTGCCTGTGGCTTATTACAAGGAAGAGTGCCCTAAATATAGTTATGATCTGTAGCCTTCTAGAGGGTCATTATCAAGCTGAGACCAGCATATCTGATAACCCTGTATGGTGGTAACTGACCAGCATGATCCTTACACATAAAGAATTTGATTACCGGTATGATTCCAAGTTGTAAAACTATCAAAGTAAAAAGAATGGCGAAAATAATTACAATTGAATTGAATTGGGGTTTTACGGTGCACCAACACAAGAAAGGTTATATGATGCCAAACAGGGATGAACATGCCAGGCTCATCCTCCATTTACATCTAGATAAAATGTGGAGAATGGGCCTAGAACCTTCTAACCTGCAGAACTGCAGAGTTGCTGCAAATTCTATTGTAGACACTCCATTTACGATGGAGCCACGTTTCCACATTTGCATATGCGGTGTCATGAAGAAGACCTTGAATGAGCATGATAAAAAAATGACAAAATGAACATGGAGCGGGGTCCTACCCCTCTGCCTCTAGTGGGATTTGCAGTGGTTGTATTCTACCCCGGCAACCACACGGGGAGAAAATAATTACAAGTAATTTTAGGTCATTGATACAAGCATACAGAATAATTTTATATTGAAAACTGATACAAGTTTGCAAAATCATTTGTCTTGTGAAGTGCATATAATTATAATATTTTTTTGTTTAATATGTATATAATTTGCTACTCATTCCATTTCATTATTGAATAATTACCATCTTGAAATTTCCGCATGTCAACATATAAATAGGTCATTATACTGTGTGAATTTTTTTTTAAAAATAAAACAGTTATTAGAAATTAATGTAAAAATTTAAAGGTAAAACTATTTACAAATAAATAAGGGAAGATATGATAAATTATCAACACTTTAAACTGTACATGCAAATGCCCATCAAAGGGTATATAAACAAGTAAATGTAAATAACAACTGGTTACAATGGCATAAAAGTCTTCATTTCTTCAAGACAATTACTGTGAAATCATTTGAATTAGTGAGCAATACATTTTGTGATTCTTTCCAAAAAGACAATTCGGAGGGGACGTAAATTCGCGCATTCTGATTTTGAAAAACAAGAGGTCAATGACCTTGAAGCTCTACTGATAGGTTTTTGATAGCTAGATCAGCATTCCTGTGAAGTTTTATGAAACTCTGTCAAGTAGTTTCGGAGGAGTAGTCGCTACAAGTTTTCATTATATAACTCTATGTAAACAAAGATGGCTGCTGGCAGCCATGTTTAACGTCAAATCAAAATACTTTTCGACAAGAATCAACATCATGTCATACTGATCATTTTAGAAAAAGTCCCATATCAATATCACTTATAGTTTTCAAGAAGTAGTCGCTACAAACTTGTATTTTGAAAATCTATTTTAAGCCATGGCGGCCATCTTGAATTTCCGGTCGACCTGAAATTTTGCTAGGATCAATAAGTCATCAAGAGCAACATTCCTGTGGAGTTTCATGAAAATCCGTCAAGTAGTTACAGAGGAGTAGTCGCTACAAGTTCTTACCAGATAACTCTATGTAAACAAAGATGGCCGATGACAGCCATGTTTAACATCGAATCAAAACGATTTTCGACAAGGACCAACACCATGTCATGCTGATTATTTTAGAAAAAGTCCCATATCAATATCATTTATAGTTTTCAAGAAGTAGTTGCTACAAACTTGTTTTTTGAAAATCTATTTGTAGCCATGGCGGCCATCTTGAATTTCCGGCCGCCCTAAAGTTTTGCTAGGATCAATTAGACATCAAGAGCAACATTTGTGTGAAGTTTCAGGAAAATCCGTCAAGTAGTTTCAGAGGAGTAGTCGCTACAAGTTTTCATTATATAACTCTATGTAAACAAAGATGGCCGCTGGCAGCCATGTTTAACGTCAAATCAAAATAATTTTCGACAAGGATCAACATCATGTCATACTGATCATTTTAGGAAAAGACGCATATCAATATCACTTATAGTTTTCAAGAAGTAGTCGCTACAAACTTGTTTTTTGAAACTTTATTTTTAGCCGTGGCAGCCATCTTGAATTTCCGGCCAACCCGAAATTAATTAGACATCAAGAGCAACATTCCTTTGAAGTTTCATGAAAATCTGTCAAGTAGTTTCAGAGGAGTAGTCGCTACAAGTTTTCATTATATAACGCTATGTAAACAAAGATGGCCGCCATGTTTAACGTCGAATCAAAACGATTTTTCGACAAGGACCAACATCATGTCATGCTGATCATTTTAGAAAAAGTCCCATATCAATATCACTTAGAGTTTTCAAGAACTAGTCGCTGCAAACTTGTTTTTTAAAAATATATTTTTAGATTTGGCGGTCATCTTGGATTTCACATCAACATGAATTTTTGCTAGGATCAACTAGACTTCATGGGCAACATTTCTGTTAAGTTTCATGAAAATCCATTCAGTAGTTTCAGAGGAGTAGTCGCTACAAAAAAAAAAAGTTTACAGACGGACGGTCAGATGGACAACGGACACCGCACCACGGCATAAGCTCTGCTGATCTCTGATCAGTAGAGCTAAAAATCAAAAGGATTGTATGTAAATGTTCCCTTATTGTGTGAAAAAACTTATTGTGTGAAAAAAGTCTGAACTTTCAATAATAAATGGTAATTTGAATAAAACTACAATCTTCAATATTTCAGCAGGACACATACATTCTACTTTAATTTCGCAATAAGACTTAGATAAAACAGTTATTTCTGTCTCATTATTTACAAGTAAACATACATAATGCATTATTTCATACACCATTCTAAAGAATTATAGGAGATGGTATTACCACACTTTAACATGTAACATTAATTCATATCAAAGCATTCTTACCATTTCAGTGTACATGAGTTTCTAGTAATACATTTAAATGATAATAATTGAACAGCTATTGTTAATCTACCTTATGATTAAGTAGTACGTATATGATACTCATAAGTTTAAAATGCAATTAAATTAATTTTAGGTAAACTGAAAAATAAAATAAAAGTCAGCACCTGCAAACAATTCAAACCCACTTAGGCCAGGAAAAAAAAAAAGTCTGAACCTTTATAAGTTTATATCACATTGTAAAACATTAAATTTATGAGAACAAATCTATACAAAACATGATCATCTGATTTTACTTAAATTTAAAACATGATCAAGTGGTTGTTTAAAATGCGGGAAAAAAATCTCTTTCTTTTTTATTGATTTTTTTCTTCTTCAGTTTTTAAAAATAACTTTCTGTGTTTGTTCTTGTTTTCTTTTTCGCAAAGGTCTTTTTTGCAAAGGTTAGGGTTGGAGGGTCTGAGAATCGAAAAAACAACAACAAAAAAGTCTGTCCTTAATAAGCACAAATAGAGAACATGCTGAAAGATCAATTATCAGACCAGACCTGTTATAAACTGCTTAACCATAACTGTTCAAAAATGAATGAAACTTCGTGATTACATATAATAAAAACAGTGTAACATTATTTATATGAAGAAGAATTTCAAGTTTATAAAATCCTGTGACATGTTTTGCCACACACTCTTACCATGTCGTGAAATGTAACAGTAGATGACGAATGGATCTCGAAAAGGCTTTCTTATCAGAATTCCTACAACTTTTAACATTACATGCACAACATATCTTCTGATCCTGCTTCAAACAATTGTGAAGTTTGATGGAAAATCTCTTAAGTACTTTCAAAGATATGGCTAAGACATAATTTTTTAACTAATCAGACCTTGACCTCTGAGTCTGACCTTGAGCTTTGAGGTATAGAAATAATGCTTGCATACCACATATCTTCTCATTGTGATTAACATTTGTGTGAAGTTTCATGAAATTCGCTCCAGTACTTTCAATGTTATAGCGAGACACAAATTTGACTTTGATCTCCAAGTGTGACATTGACCTATGAGTTACAGACCCGATTTTTGCTCGAGACATGCCTTCTCATTGTGTGTTTCATGAAATTCTTTTTAGTACTTACAAAGTTATAGCTGAGACATGCATTTGACCTTTGACCTCCAAGTGTGACCTTGACCTTTGAGGTAATACCGTATTCTTGAGCACTAGACACCTTCTCATTGTGATAAACATAATGTGAAGTTTCATAAGAATGCCTTACAGGTAGTTCTTTCAAAGTTACGGCTGAGACCTGATTGTTGCAGATAGACAGACTAACAAACGAACAGTGGAATTACTATATGCCTCCCTTCGGGGGCATAACAATGCACTTAAGAATAACATGCATTTCATCCTCAAACCCTGTCGTATACACAGCTGACATAAGCCCTCACTTTCTTTCATATGTTTATATTGTCTCGTCTTGAATCGTAATGGTGCAACAGTAATTTATAGTCGCACAAAATAAAAAATCTTATCCCTCATTCATGTGGGAATGGAACTTTAAACTTTAGAATTAGGAACAAACTTACACACGCTTCAATACCGACACACAAATTGGGTAGAACAGCTGGTAGCACACTCACATCTCACTAATGCAACCTGGGTTTGGTTCAGTGGTCACCTGCTCAAGTTCTCCATTTCCCCCCCCCCACATCAAAACAACACTAGTAATCCATGCCAGAGTGACCTGTATAAGCTTTGTACATGTAGCTTGTTTTGTAATCAATGAAAAATAAAGTTTATCATGCAAGACTCACATCTCGTCATAACAATGATCATTCAGCTTGTACAAGATGGCCTGTGATTCTGCCTGCATTTTCGAGAATACTGGTAACAGTCCCCCTGGTCCATGGCAGCAACGAGACTGGCGCACACGTCTGGGCTGCATGTGGGAGGTGCGTCGGCTCACGTCCCTGACGGCATTAGACATACCGGAGGCCAAGTCGAGGATACCAGCCGCAGGCTTGGTAACCACTCCCGCTAGGCCTTCAAATATACCTGTGGCAAAACCCTGCAGGAAAATAAGCACATGTAAATGGGGTCCATCCTGGAAAATTATAAGGCAGGTCATTCCCACTACTCTAGATTTGTATTAAGATACCTGGATTACTATAATTAATAAAAAAGAAAAGAACAAATTTAGACAGAAAGGTGTACATTAACAAATGATGGGTTTAAATTTACCAAAACAATAATTATTGCAAATAATTTATATTTATGAAAATGTGTTAATCTTTCCTCTTCAACAGATGCGTCTGTTTGGACAATCATGCCGATTTATGGCCACTGTGTCGCAGAAACCATGCTGCATTGCATCAGAGGGTAATCTTCTGACAACTAGGCCTAGTATAAAGCAAGAATATCCCTTTTTTTAAGTTGAACTTGGTCATGTCCATAGATATAATTCACACAAAAGCTGGACATATGGACTGTTGTTCCCTTAACACATGGCAAATGACATTAGGCTCCACAGATTAAATTCTCCGGGACAACTTTGGACATTTCCAAAGAAACTATTGGCAAATCCAAGAATGGATTCCGATGCACACTCAATTTTAAATACAGTCAAACCTGTATTAAGAGATCACGAAACTGAAGAGCAAGAGCAAATTTGTCTCTTAATACAAGAGTATTGTAATTTAAATTGGTAACTGAAATTGAGGTCTCTTAAAGGCCAGGGTTGAGTATAAAAAACCCAAAATTGCCCCAGAGAAACTTTTCTGATCATTTTATGCATTATGCTGCTCCGAGAGGTTTAATCACAAATTTCTAAATAATAAAGCATTTTTAAACCACAAAATTTGGCATGTAAATACATTAAACATTACTCTATACAGATATATCAAAATAATTATATAATGTATTTATTTTCCATACGTTCTAGAACAAAACTTTTATTCCTGTCAAATTTTGAACTTGGTGCATCTATTAATAGCTGTACCTGTAAAAATAAGATCAGTGATTGGTCAGAGTGCTGAAACCTTTATCTTGAAGCAGACGAAATACTAACTGGCTACAGTGTATACATAATGATGGTAATCTCTACCTAACACTGGGGTTTAAAGCAGGTGGTCTCTTAACAGAGGTCTCTTGAGCAGGTTTGACTGTATGTGTTGTCATGACTACCATATTAACATGCTTTAAAGTCTTTATCCTACCTCAGCACCACCTTTACTGTATCCCTCAAATGGTTTAATGACACTTTTGAGCCCTCCATACATGCCGTGAGCCAGCCCCTTGAATCCAGACATGATCTGACCCCCACTCGTGGTTGCACTGCTGCGTATCTGATGTCTTTTTGTGTTGTGTTTCTGGTCTCCGTGTACCGTGCTGAACCCATCAGATATGGAACCTGTCATCTGCAACACCACAACCCACATATGATAAACTGTCCATGGTCTACAAACATGGTCGCTCTACTTACAAAAGGATCCATATAGTGATCACAGGAATTCCACTATATTGGAATAATAGGATTTTCCCTTTATAGAAGTGATCACAGAAATTTCCCTATACAGAAGTGATCACAGGAATATATATATATGTAGTGATTACAAGGAATATCTCTATATTAGAATAGTGATCACATGATTTTCTCTATTAAAATAATGATCACATGATATTCTCTAAATTAGAATAGTGATCACAGGATTTTCTCTATATTAGAATAGTGATCACAGGATTTTCTCCACACAGAAGTGATCACAGGATTTTCTCTATATAGAAGTGATCACATGATTTTCTCTATGCAGAAATGATCACAGGAGAAAATAGAGTTTTCTCTATGCAGAAGCGATCACAGGATTTTCTCTATGCATAAGTGATCACAGGATTGTCTCTATATAGAAGTGATCACAGGTTTTCTCTATACAGAAGTGATCACAGGATTTCCTCTATGCAGTAGTGATCACAGGATTTTCCCTTTATAGAAATTTTCACAGGAATTTCTCAATACAGAAGTGATCACAGGCATATCTCTATATACAAGTGACCATGGGATTTTCTCTATACAGAAGTGATCACAGGAATTTCTCTATACAGAGTGATCACAGGAATTTCTCTATACAGAAGTGATCACAGGAATTTCTCTATATAGAAGTGATCACAGGAATTTCTCTATATAGAAGTGATCCCATGATTTTCTCTACACAGAAGTGATCACAGGAATTTCTCTTTACAAAAAAAACAGAGATTTAAATCAGTAGGTGTTGGATTTAATATCAATCACAACTGTATGTAGTGTGTGTGGTTAGTCCTTCAAATACATGCTGCATTTTTAAAATCTCATCGCAGCATGTATAAGTTAAAGCTTAATACTGACTTTAATTTGTATCAATGTCAAAGTGTGGTGTCAGTATTATAATCACAATCCTTACCTTGGCTGTAGAGTTAGACACTCCGTGGACGATTCCCTTAGCAAACCCTTTAACATTGATGTCCTCGATAAGCCCAGACACACCCTCTGCCACGTCATTCACCAGGCCCATGGGATTTCCTAGGAAATCTACAGAGCCCAGGATCTGGACAGCCTGCCCCTTCAGTTGCTGCAAGGTAAACATAAAAGTTTTATAAACAATCACATAAATGGACAAGTCCTATTAAGTCTTATTACTTTGTAAAGGGTCTTGTCGGTTTGTATAACAGGGTCTACATAGTTATCGGTTTGTATAACAGTGTCTACATAGTTATCAGTTTGAATAACAGTGTCTACACAGTTATTGGTTTGTACAAGTGTCTACATAGGGTGAGTTATTGGTTTGTATAACAGTGTCTACATAGGGTGAGTTATCGGTTTGTATAACAGTGTCTACATAGTTATCGGTTTGTATAACAGGGTCTACATAGGGTGAGTTATCGGTTTGTATAACAGTGTCTACATAGGGTGAGTTATCGGTTTGTATAACAGTGTCTACATAGGGTGAGTTATCGGTTTGTATAACAGTGTCAACATAGGGTGAGTTATCGGTTTGTATAACAGGGTCTACATAGGGTGAGTTATCGGTTTGTATAACAGGGTCTACATAGGGTGAGTTATCGGTTTGTATAACAGTGTCTACATAGGGTGAGTTATCGGTTTGTATAACAGTGTCTACATAGGGTGAGTTATCGGTTTGTATAACAGTGTCTACATAGGGTGAGTTATCGGTTTGTATAACAGTGTCTACATAGGGTGAGTTATCGGTTTGTATAACAGTGTCAACATAGGGTGAGTTATCGGTTTGTATAACAGGGTCTACATAGGGTGAGTTATCGGTTTGTATAACAGGGTCTACATAGGGTGAGTTATCGGTTTGTATAACAGTGTCTACATAGGGTGAGTTATCGGTTTGTATAACAGTGTCAACATAGGGTGAGTTATCGGTTTGTATAACAGGGTCTACATAGGGTGAGTTATCGGTTTGTATAACAGGGTCTACATAGGGTGAGTTATCGGTTTGTATAACAGTGTCTACATAGGGTGAGTTATCGGTTTGTATAACAGTGTCTACATAGGGTGAGTTATCGGTTTGTATAACAGTGTCTACATAGGGTGAGTTATCGGTTTGTATAACAGTGTCTACATAGGGTGAGTTATCGGTTTGTATAACAGTGTCAACATAGGGTGAGTTATCGGTTTGTATAACAGGGTCTACATAGGGTGAGTTATCGGTTTGTATAACAGGGTCTACATAGGGTGAGTTATCGGTTTGTATAACAGGGTCTACATAGGGTGAGTTATCGGTTTGTATAACAGTGTCTACATAGGGTGAGTTATCGGTTTGTATAACAGGGTCTACATAGGGTGAGTTATTGGTTTGTATAACAGGGTCTACATAGGGTGAGTTATCAGTTTGTATAACAGGGTCTACATAGTTATTGGTTTGTATAAGTGTCTACATAGGGTGAGTTATTGGTTTGTATAACAGGGTCTACATAGGGTGAGTTATCGGTTTGTATAACAGGGTCTACATAGGGTGAGTTATCAGTTTGTATAACAGGGTCTACATAGTTATTGGTTTGTATAAGTGTCTACATAGGGTGAGTTATCGGTTTGTATAACAGGGTCTACATAGGGTGAGTTATCAGTTTGTATAACAGGGTCTACATAGGGTGAGTTATCGGTTTGTATAACAGTGTCTACATAGGGTGAGTTATCGGTTTGTATAACAGGGTCTACATAGGGTGAGTTATCGGTTTGTATAACAGGGTCTACATAGGGTGAGTTATCGGTTTGTATAACAGGGTCTACATAGGGTGAGTTATCGGTTTGTATAACAGGGTCTACATAGGGTGAGTTATCGGTTTGTGTAACAGTGTCTACATAGGGTGAGTTATTGGTTTGTATAACAGGGTCTACATAGGGTGAGTTATCGGTTTGTATAACAGTGTCTACATAGGGTGAGTTATCGGTTTGTATAACAGTGTCTACATAGGGTGAGTTATTGGTTTGTATAACAGTGTCTACATAGGGTGAGTTATTGGTTTGTATAACAGTGTCTACATAGGGTGAGTTATCGGTTTGTATAACAGTGTCTACATAGGGTGAGTTATCGGTTTGTATAACAGTGTCTACATAGGGTGAGTTATCGGTTTGTATAACAGTGTCAACATAGGGTGAGTTATCGGTTTGTATAACAGTGTCTACATAGGGTGAGTTATCGGTTTGTATAACAGTGTCTACATAGGGTGAGTTATCGGTTTGTATAACAGTGTCTACATAGGGTGAGTTATTGGTTTGTATAACAGTGTGTACATAAGGAGTTATTAAATAAACAGTTTTACACAAATTCATTGTTTTCTATTTTTAATCTAATACCCTTAAAGTTACATATTCTAGATTATTACATGTTATTTCAAACCTGACTAATAGTAGAGAAACATTCTCCTTTTTATTTACAGTCTACAACAAATCCATCAAGGTGTTACCTCAACATAATGGTTCTTCATCTCTTTTATGAAGAAATCTTTAGCTTCAAACAGATTTTTTCTGTCAAAACGGTCTGAAATATACAAAAGAACATGCCAGTTCTTCATAAAACCACTACAGCTTTTATATTAAAGAATATCATTTTTAAAAATGTAAAACGAAAACTAAATATTCTGAAGCCTTACAATTTAGGGAATTAAACACTTCCGTGACTGGGATGGTAATGACGCAGCATTTGAAACCTTCTAGTATCTCACCACTGCGGGTTCGAATCCCACTGGGAGCTCGACTTGTAAGTGACGAAGTGTTGGTTATGACGGATGATAGGAAGTATACAATATTGGCTCCACCGCAAAAAAATCGACAGTCATATATAACCACAGATGTGCTAAAATTATGTAAAATATCATTTATTTGACCAACCAACTAAGCATACAAGTAGCAAGGTGCAAGGCCAAATGTTAAATGTTTACTTTATAAAAAGGTTGCGTAGGTTTCAATTAGTTGTTTCAATATGGGCGATTTAATGCAAATTTTAAAATAATATTACATACAACACAAAGCCTTATCATCCCCGTTAAGGCTGACCATAACATGTGGCTTTAAACAAGCAAGCTTTATATATAGAACCTGTCATAAAAGATTTGCTCTTTATGACCACAGCTTACAACGTATACCAGACTAATACTTAAACATTACAGGTATACGAAATGCAAATATGATGTACGTAGACTATAGAGATTATTTAACTGCTGGGATCGATTATAGGGAAATCCTTCACAAGTGGTAGACGTGTGGTTCTTTTCATGAACGAGCGCACGCGAGTGAGTGAAAAAACAAAGCACCTTTACCATCAAGTGAAGGATTACCCAATAATCGATCCCAGCAGTTAAATAATCTATTTATTACATTTTAAATTACGTTTTTCAAACACATATTTGCTTTATTGAACGTTATCGGCAGATGACGTCGACGTCGGCAACACTTTGTTGACGTCACGCCTCAACGTCGCAACGTTAGTTATTGTTTTCTTAGTTAGCAACGTCAGTTATTATTGTGTTCTGAGTTAGTTATTAATATTTAGCGATTACGAATATTCTTGCACTGAGAAATCCCGATCTTTCACGCATAGAAATGTAATAAATAATTATAACTACAATACTGCTCATATTGCACATTCATACATTTCATTCAATCAACACAGCAGTAGTAACACTCTAGTAGACGGTAGTATACAAATTCTTAAAACATTTACCAAGGTCAACTTTTGCATCTTCAAAATTTACAAGTCTTGAACCAACAGTATATTTGATGTGATGCAGATCTGGGGGCAGCCGTCCCGACGCCGTCAGCATACTCAGCGTGATACAAGTGGGGCTTACGCGCAGAATACCAAAATAGTAACGCTTAGATTTCACTGATGCCCTTCTGTACAACATTCTGAAACATCAGAAACAGATGCTGGTATTTTTAAATTTTCAAAAATAAATCTAGTCAGAATCAAAAAGGAAAACAGCGTTAAGATGATGTTGGTGATATGGGAGGGAGGGGCTGTCAGTGATGGGGTATTTTATTCTATACTAAACCATAACAGTTTTGAAAGATAAAAGTAAAAGCCAATATGGCGCATTTATTCTGAGTAGGTCATTAAGGCGTGTAATTGTGAAATATCATTACCTATTAGGCACGTCTAAGAAAAACAAGATGGCAATTTTATTTCTTAAAATCTCTGTTCAGTTTACCAAATACTTTTTAAACAGAATGTAACTTTTGACATGGAGGCTGACATATTTTTTTCATTTTGAGGCTACAGATTGCACAATATGGGCCGGGTGCATGCCAGTTTCCACACTGAATCTTTTTAAAATGTTGATCTTGAAAAAATTAATGGAAATACTTTCATATTTGATAAAATCTATATCTTTTATTAATCAGTAAGGTAGATTTTGAATCTATAAATTTTATAAAGTTATGTCTATTACTATGTTATAACTATAAAGGTTGGATATTCAACTAATGCCTCAGCCAAACTCAAAACTTCCAAGTGTGTGACCTTGACCTTGTGGTCGCAGGTGATAAGAAATATGATGGAATGTTTCTGTACGACCTTAATTTTTGGGACGATTTTGAGAATATGAGCAAAAACGATGGACGGAAATGCTAAAACAGTATAGCCCCATCAATTCTGGCGAGGCATAATTATTATACATGCAAATGACTGTAGTCAGCTAGTGAGTAAAATACTGATAAATACTTCTGCAACTCTTCCGTGCTCTGTTGAACCTTCTGTAGACTAGGATCTGCCTGTCCCAGACCAAAAAACTGTGCCAGTTTCCATAGCAACTGTTCCTCCAGCTGCACTGTAAGCTTCTTGATGTCAATGATCAAATGCTATAAATAGACAAAACAATACCAAGCTGGGATCCTAAAACACTTCCCCAATGTAAACTTTTGTAAAATAAATCCTGAACTTTTACTATGAAATAGTTTAGTTCTTTTTATAAACAATTACACTCAGAAGATTTATAATGTAAGCAGCATCATGTTTTATTTGATTTTTAATTTCTACCAATTTCACTTGTGAAATATATCATGCAATGAGGCTGGGACAGAAAAATGCACAATTTACATATTGTGTATGGTACAAGTGGTATGTTATTCACCCAATCAAGCTCTACCGGAGTCCCATGTGACTCTGTTAACATCTCAGAAAGTAGTCTGCGATCACATGATAATTTGTCACATGATCAGCTGCTAAAATATCAAAATGGCGAACAGAAATCAACACAGTGACACTAACAAAACGAGTGAGATTGAAAGTGTGCTATATTGTAACCCTAACATAATGGTGGTCTGTAATTTAAATGTTTTATCAGCGGAGTGATATGTCAAAGTATATTCTTAAGTGTCTACCGCAATATAATTCTGAGCAAAATTAATTGTTTATTCACTAAATATTATTACCTGTCTTTCTTTTTAAAGTTAAACAAGCTAAACCTTCATATAAAACCGAGTTGAAAAAAAAAGAAGATTTTTTCATTTTCATCATTTTCGAAGATTCTTGGTATTTGCTAGGATGTTGACAGAGGTTGTACGTGGATGTATGGAATGACAACTTGTAGAGATTGTCACCAAATGAGAGTAGAAAGCACCTCATACAGAGTGTAGTTGCCATGAGCCATGGGTACAGACTGCCATCATTATTGAAACTTGACATGAAACAAACAGACAACTTTGCAAATCTATGGTTGCAAGATGAAGCCTGATATGATAACAAAAGGCAACACCTGAATATGTTATAGTATCCAAATCGATGATTGTACCTTGTATATTTCTGCATTCCAGCTGGGATTTGGTATCTTGTGTGCAGAGATTCGGAGCACATCGGTGCTCTCTGTAATGTCCTTCTTAGTACTTGGGGTCACAAACAACATTACTGGCTGACTGGTGCCAAACAGCTGGTTGTCGGCCTACAAAGTAAGAACATCATGAGCTGAATGGGTACCGGACAACTGATTGTCAAACTATACAGTAACAATATTATGGGCGGACTGGTACCAAACAGCTGGTTGTCGGTCTACACAGTACCACTATTTAGAGGCCAGGTACCAGCAGCTGTTTGTCAGCCTACAAAGAACATTATGAGCTGACTGGTACCAGTAGCTGGTTGTCGACCTACAAAGTAACATGAGCTGGCTGGTACCAGCAGCTGGTTGTCAGCCCACAAAGTGACAATATTTTGAGCTGACTGGTACCAGCAGCTGTTTGTTGGCCTACAAAGTGACAATATTATGAGTTGACTGGTACCAGCAGCTGGTTGTCAGCCTACAAAGTGACAATAATATTAGCTGACTGGTACCAGCAGCTAGTTGTCAGCCTACAGTGACAATATTTTATTTTAATAGTGGATTTTAGCAATGAAATAAAAGTGGTATTTCATACGTGTGAAATATTATACAATTATGGACTTTTCAGCTGTTATACATGATGTGATATGCACCAAAAAAATCATTATTGACCGAGGCGATAGCCGAGGTCAATAATGATTTTTTGGTGCATATCAACATCATGTATAACAGCTGAAAAGTCCATAACTGTTTTATTATATAACCCTCAATTTACAATTATATAAAACAGGTCAATATCAAAAAAACAATTATATAAAACAGGTCAATATCAAAAAAACAGGTCAATATCAAAAAAACAGGTCAATATGGCTAGATATTTTTTCTAAAAAATTACTTTTTAGCCAATGAAAACGCGTCTATTTATAGGTTATATAATAAAGAGTTTTATTTGCCATAACCACCTTTTTTTTTTCAATATCAAAAACAATTTTAAATAATTTCAAAATCACTGTTTAATATATATCTTTCGACTGTAAATGGACTAACTATGAAAATGAGCTATAGTTTTTAAAACTGGTCAAGTATTTCAGAACTGTTGTCATTTACAGTGAAAAATGTCTGTTGGTAATTTTTTTCAAAAATTACTTTTTTCTGAAAGTTGCTATGAAAGTTATATCATTGGATTGGAAATACCTTAACTAAGAAAATGAGTCATAGATTATTGAAGTTGGTTAAGTAGTTTAGAAGTTATGAGGAATTAAAAACAGCAATTTTATCATTCCAAGCCAATGATGTCATAAATGTTTTATTTATTTTCTGCATACTGCGGTTCACTTCGATTATAAAAAGAAAATTTATCATGAATAACAGATTTTATTTCATCTTGAAGTGATCAAACTTCAAAAAAATTCTAGGATCAACTAGACATCAAGAGCAACATTCTTGTTACATTTCAGGAAAATCTGTCAAGTTGTTTCAGAGGAGTAAGGAGAAACCTGGGTTGTGTGATATTTGTGGATGACAAATTTCAAGATAAATGATGGAGGTATGTAGTGGGACTCAGTTAGGGGTGTACGTAAATAGATAGGTTTATAAGCGCATTGTTACTTTCTGGTCATAGAGCAAGCTTTCTGGTCATAGAGCTGGCTTGTTCCCTTCACCGATAAGGTGTCCCGAGTTCAACCGCCGTTGAGTGTACTGATTTTAAATATTAAATTCCTATACTTTCTATATAAACCATTCCTTTTCTGCGTTACATATTTCCTACCTGTATACTTGCTACCGACATCTCGAAGGTGACAGCTTTAGGGTTGGCGCGGTAGTTTACGGTGATGTTCTTCATCATGAGGTACACTAGTTCCTCTGGCACACTATTCACCAGCGATACCCCAATACCGCCCTTCAGGTTCAGGTCAAGCTACAATCAAAATAACGGTTATTTACATGATTTAGAGTTGCTCCCATATGTTTGATTTACAATTTGGTACAAAGGGCTACCCAGTCAACCTCCCTTTCTGAATGTAATAAATCATTGTTTTATATTTTTTTATTTATTGCATTTAATGAAGGCAGAATTTGAGTGGTTTGTAAATCATGTATCAAGAAAACAGGGATATTTTGGTAATGAAACAATCAGTATAGATAATAGATAATTGAAGTACAGTAAACTCTCTCTAATCCGGACGTTCATGGGACTGACATTTTTGTCCGGATTTGCGGGGTGTCCGGATTACTGTTTTACATGCAAACTGTCAGTCATATCGTAGATATCATACATAGCAGTATGTTTTCATCATATGTATTTGGTTGCATTGCTTACCATTATGAACACAATAAAGAATTAGGTTTGAGATATTAATGTATCATAATAAGATTTATTACATTAAATATGATATAAGCACACAAACATTTAAATATAACAAAGTTGTTAATTTTGTCAACAGTCACTGATGGTCCAGCATAAGAATTACACGTCAGTAAAACACACTTCACTGAACAAAGTTATCGAGCGTCGCTTGTTTTAACTCAAGTGTTTTTTCTTTTACTATAGACCCCGCTTTCTTTTTGGTGAAGGCGATAACACACCTCCGCTAAAATGCTGTTTTTTCAATGCTGTTGTTTAGAAACACAACTGATATAGACGTATACGTTTCAGATAAAAAAAATGGACAAAGAAAATATAAAGGAAAAGAAGAGTTTACTCCAACATGTTCAGTTATATCTTTTATTAAATGCAGCCAGATACATAACTTAATACAATATACATTTTAGTATAAAACACTCTTTCTCACTTACTTCAAACATTCACGCAATTATCGGTGGCGATATTTTCGCACCTCCGTTGACCAAACAATTACCGCGGCGTTGGGTCGCCACGCAAACAATGACCGGATTATTGTCTTGATTTAGGTAGAAAATTGATTTGTTGGTACCCGAAAATGCTTTTGGAATTTGGAAAAACAGGGGATCAGATAACCGCGGGTTTCCTGTATATACATAAAGAAGGGGGAATAAAGCGCAGACACAAACCGTTCGGATTAAATGGAGATCCGGATTAGTGAGAGTTTGGATAAGCGAGAGTAGTAATAATGACAATAATGAACCAGACTGTTTATGGCAAATCGAAATATACTGCAAACTTATGGAGGCCTTTATATTCACTAAATAAAATATTTGCATTATTTTAATCAATATGGCATGCTAAAGAGGACCTCGATGAAGATTAGCCTTTTGCTTATCAAGTTAACTTTAAAAAATAAGGACTATCAATAAAATCTTACATCAATATTTCTATGCGATGGCTTTTTTCTTTTCTCGTTAGTTTTATGGTTGAGAGTTTCCTCGTATATCTCCCAGTCTTCAGCGTCCTTGCTCACTGTCTTTACAATGGTCTGAAATATAAAACAGCACAGTTCAATTGTTGTGGAAGCTAATATCAAATTGAATATGGAGATAATTTGGATTGTAAACTTCGTTGGAATAGTCCTTATCTGAAATTGGTCTGAATGGGTTTTCGTTGTAGGTACAAACATGGCAGGTCAACTTTCCATTTGAAAACAAACACTGCCGAACACTCATTTTCACCATCAAAGTTGCTTGTGCTCACTTCAGAACATAGTAGCTGTACATGGTGTTGTACCATCACCATGTGAGTAAGTCTAGAGTAAGTCTAGAGTAAGTCTACTGACAGAAAACCGGTATATTCAGTAACTGGATTAGTAACAGTCATGTCACACTGCAGATGGCTGTTCATCAAAGCATGACTATAATAAAATCAGTTATTTAAAATAATAATTAAAGGTTTAGTTTTAAAAAGAAATGTCGGAATTCCATTAAAACTGGATTTTCAACAAATGTCCTACTAAGTGTGACCTTGAACTAAAGGTTCATGTCATGGAAAAATTGATAGTGGTTGATAGCTAATGACCATATGTAATAACAGCGCACATATCAAATCAATCCATCGGAAAGTATAAGGTTATGATGTTATAGAGAAACTCGGACAACCTTCTTAACAAAACAAGAAATCCGTGGATTCACGTCTCGCCTAACGGGGGCTGGACTTAAAAATAAAAAGGTCAATGATGCTTAAATGAAAGTTTGTAAACATTTTAGTAACTAAAACGGCTCTTATGTCAAGGGTTGTCCCATCAGTATTTTTTTTTAAAACATTGCAAAAAACAACAGTGATAGGATGGCCTTAGATTGCTCACCTGGTAATCATGGGCAATAAGTCTGATGTGTATAGTCTGGCATGGGCATTTTTTAATTTGTCCCACTTTCTTCTATGAATGAAATTTCATAAAGTTTGGTGGGGGGGGGGGGGGGGGGGGGGGGGGGGTGGTGATGGTGGGGTTATATTAACATTCTAAACAAATATGGTAAAGATCAGATAAAAAATAAAGTAACTACAGATTTAACAAAGGAAAATACAATATAGCATTTTTCAACAAATCAAGGGCCATAACCTGTCGTTACTAACTAGATCTAGCTGGTTTTCGAACTTGTCCAAAATTTCATTGATATACCATGCTTTGCACAATTAGACATCATACTGGAACTTCCTGCCAAATTTTGTAGAAATCCAACAAGCTGTTTAGGAGTAGCGCTGACAAGAAATTTAAAATAACAAGAGGTTAATGACCTTGAAGCTCTACTGATTGATTTTGATTTCAGGAAGTAGTCGCTACAAACTTTTTTTTTGAAAATCTATTTTTAGCTGTGGTGGCCATCTTGAATTTCCGGCCGACCTGAAATTTTGCTAGGATCAATTAGACATCAAGAGCAACATTCCTGTGAAGTTTCATAAAAATCCGTCACGTAGTTTCAGAGGGGTAGTCGCTACAAGTTTTCATTATATAACTCTATGTAAACAAAGATGGCCACTGACAGCCATGTTTAACATAAAATCAAAATAATGTTCGACTCAGATAACCATCATGTCATGCTGATCATTTTAGAAAAAGTCCCATATCAATATCTCTTATAGTTTTCAAGAAGTAGTCGCTACAAACTTATTTTTTAAAAATCTATTTTTAGCCATGGCGGCCATCTTGAATTTCCGGCCGACCTGAAATTTTGCTTAGATCAATTAGACATCAAGAGCAACATTCGTGTGAAGTTTCATGAAAATCCGTCAAGTAGTTTCAGAGGAGTAGTCGCTACAAGTTATCATTATATAACTCTATGTAAACAAACATGGCCACTGGCAGCCATGTTTAACGTCGAATCAAAATAATGTTCGACTTGAATAACCATCACATCATGCTGATCATTTTAGAAAAAGTCCCATATCAATATCACTTATAGTTTTCAAGAAGTAGTCGCTACAAACTTGTATTTTGAAAATCTATTTTTAGCCATGGCGGCCATCTTGAATTTCCGGCCGACCCGAAATTTTGCAAGGATCAATTAGACATCAAGAGCAACATTCGTGTGAAGTTTCATGAAAATCCGTCAAGTATTTTCAGAGGAGTAGTCGCTACAAGTTATCATTATATAACTCTATGTAAACAAAGATGGCCACTGGCAGCCATGTTTAACGTCGAATCAAAATAATGTTCGACTCTGATAACCATCATGTCATGCTGATAATTTTAGAAAAAGTCCCATATCAATATCTCTTATAGTTTTCAAGAAGTAGTCGCTACAAACTTATTTTTTTAAAATCTATTTTTAGCCGTGGCGGCATCTTGAATTTCCGGCCGACCTGAAATTTTGCTAGGATCAATAAGACATCAAGAGCAACATTCCTGTGAAGTTTCATGAAAATCCGTCAAGTAGTTTCAGAGGAGTAGTCGCTACAAGTTTTCATTATATAACTCTATGTAAACAAAGATGGCCGCTGGCAGCCATGTTTAACGTCGAATCAAACGATTTTCGACAAGGACCAACATCATGTCATGCTGATCATTTCAGAAAAAGTCCCATATCAATATCTCTTATAGTTTTCAAGAAGTAGTCGCTACAAACTTATTTTTTAAAAATCTATTTTTAGCCGTGGCGGCCATCTTGAATTTCCGGCCGACCTGAAATTTTGCTAGGATCAATTAGACATCAAGAGCAACATTCCTGTGAAGTTTCATGAAAATCCGTCAAGTAGTTTCAGAGGAGTAGTCGCTACAAGTTTTCATTATATAACTCTATGTAAACAAAGATGGCCGCTGGCAGCCATGTTTAACGTCGAATCAAAATGATTTTCGACAAGGACCAACATCATGTCATGCTGATCATTTTAGAAAAAGTCCCATAGCAATATCCCTTAGAGTTTTCAAGAAGTAGTCGCTACAAACTTGTTTTTTAAAAACCTATTTTTAGATTTGGCGGCCATCTTGGATTTCACATCTACATGAATTTTTGCTAGGATCAACTAGACTTCATGGGCAACATTTCTGTAAAGTTTCATGAAACTCCATTTAGTAGTTTCAGAGAAGTAGTCGCTACAAAAAAAAGTTTACGGACAGACAGACGGACGGACAGACGGACAGACAGACGGACGACGGACGCCGCACCACGGCATAAGCTCTGCTGATCTCTGATCAGTAGAGCTAAAAATGTGAAAGTGCCATAACTCCGTCATAAATCTGCAAACTGGAACAAAAGGGTGAAATGCACAACTAGACATCTTACCGATGCTTCCTGTCAAGTTTCGTCGAAATCCAACAAGGCGTTTAGGAGGAGTAGCGCCGACAAGAAATTTAAAAAAAAAATGTCAAGGTGCCGTAACTCCATCAAAAATCAACGAACCGGGAAAAAAAATGCAATAGGCACAGCAATGCTTCCTGGTAACACGACATTAACACCAAAAAAACAACAAAAAAAACCCAGTAATAATAATGAAATAAAAAATTAAAACAAAAAAAAAAAAAAAAAAGCACAACAAATATAACAAACAAAAAAAAAACAAAAAATAATAATAATAATAATAATAATATAATCTGGCTGGTTTTCGAACTTGTGCGAGCTTTCATTGATATTAACAATCTGGAAAAGTTAAAAATTATCAGCTCCAAAAAGTAGGTCAAGGTCATAGATGAAATCCAGGCATCCACAAAAAGATGCACTACCGAAGACACAACTATGTCAAAATAGAATATGTTTTCTTCCAAAGATTAAGCTATAAATTAGGTTTAAAACATCTAGTGCATAATTCTAGTTCATGAGAAAGTGATGTAAATGTAACAATTAAAGTTATCTGCCCTTTGCTTGGATGGTGAAGGGCACATCCACATTTGCTTTGTCACGTTGCAATGTACCACTCAAGTTACAACTATAAGCAAAGTTTGAAAGGTCTTAGTGCATACAGTTTGTGAAAAAGTGACCTAAACGCCAAAAGTTGAAGGTAAAAATTATAAGGTTATCTGCCCTTGCTTGGAGGGTCAAGGTCACTTCCACATTTGCTTTGTCACATTGCGATGTACCACTCAAGATACAACTATAAGCAAAGTTTTAAAGGTCTAGTGCATACAGTTTGTGAGAAAATGACCTAAACACAAAACTTGAATGTTGACGCCGCCGCCACCGCCGGAAAAGCAACACCTATGTCTCTTTTTTTTTCTTCGAAAAGGCGAGACAATAATGACACCGCTCACCCGCCAGCCTTCCAAAAACATACATCAACCTAATAACCGCATTTTTCGGTGAAAAATCCAGTTAATAAAAACGTTAGTAAACAGAACATAATATTTAGTAGATAAAGACTACAAAGTTTATCGCTTGGAAAAGATAGAGACATTCTCAAATCTATCCTATCTAAAGAATGATTCTGTAACCCATGCCAGGTGTTGAGCAGTGCTTTTATTATACACTCAACGGCAGCTCGGGACACCTTATCGGTGAAGGGAACAAGCCATCTCTATGACCAGAAAGTAACAATGCGCTTATAAACCGATCTATTTACATACACCCCCGAGTCCCACTACATACCTCCATCATTTAACTTGAAATTTGTCACCCATAAATATCACACAACCCAGGTTTCTCCAACAATAAATATCCTTGCCACGGCACCAATGTTAATGGACGAGGAAAAAAAACACAATACACAGTGGGTTTTGAACTTGGGAACCTTGCAGGTGTGAAGCAACCACAAAAGCTACCACTATGACCAGACAGTAACAATGGGCTTATAAACCTATATATTTATACACACCCCCCAACTGACATCATATTTACCCTCTGTTTGATATCGCTGATCTGTATGACCCTGACTGGTCCATCCATCATCGTGCGTACAGTGAGACAGCCACTACCGGGATGCAGCTTCTGACATGAGATTTTCATGTGGGTGGGGACTGGGCACTCCTCCCCGGGGCCTGGACCAAGCACAGCTATGGCACCTACAAATACATACACATATTAATGTTATTATAGTTATGAGATATTCTGTCTGAGATAACAATTTACAAATCATCTTGTTCCTGAAGTAATAAACTTGAAATTAACCTTGTTTTTCAGTTAGTTGCTATTGAATGGTGTTTTACGTCAATTTTAACACATGTTAAGGCATAGAGTCATTTTTTGCGGTGGAGGCAGACCACCCCATTTTTCCTGGGTAGAACCAGTACTGTATACCTCCTTCCATCTGTAAGAGTTGACTTTCACATGTTTATACATTCAGATAACAGAGTTTTTGATACACATGCAGCTGTAGAAATATTAGCTATGGTGACATTAATAAATTGTGTTTGCCATGCAGTACTATTTCTAAAGGAAGTAGGAAATGAAATCTATATTCATCCATAAGGTGATATTCAAACAGCAGTTTATTTTTTAACTGCTTTTTTTTATTATTTAGTTTCATCTATTAACAAGTTTGATATCTTTACTATAGACTTTTCTAAGGCAACTTTGACAAAGATGTATGAAATTAAATGAGGTTTGATGTCCGATTAATACATCATATTAGGTTATACTGTGGCAGCAACCTCAGAGGGAGATGAGATGAAGGATGAAGTTTCCTCATCAGACATGTCTCTGCCTGGGAGCGAACCCATATGACAAAGATAATTGCATTGGATTTTATAGTCGCACCAACAGCTAAGGTCATATGGCAACTTTCCAGCTTCCACTGGTGGAGGAAGACCCCAGGTGCCCCTCCGAGCAATTTTCGTTCACGGGCGGGCACCTGGGTAGAACCACCGACGTTCCGCAAGCCAGCTGGATAGCTTCCTCACATAAAGATTCTTAGGCCCCTGAGGGATCGAACCTACAGCGGTGAGGGGTAAGTGATTGCAAGTCAGTGACTCTAACCACTCGGCCAAGGACGCCCCTTCGACAAAGATAAGAAATGAGATTACCGTTTTGTAGACCATCCACACCACTGATGGCTGCACACTTACCGCCTTGTAGACCATCCACACCACTGATGGACTGCACACTTATCATTTTGTAGACCATACACCACTGATGGACTGCACACTTACCGTCTTGTAGATCGTCCACACCACTGATGGACTGCACACTTACCGTCTTGTAGACCGTCCACACCACTGATGGACTGCACACTTAGCGTCTTGTAGACCGTCCACACCACTGATGGACTGCACACTTACCGTCTTGTAGACCGTCCACACCAATGATGGACTGCACACTTACCGTCTTGTAGACCGTCCACACCACTGATGGACTGCACACTTACCGTCTTGTAGACCGTCCACACCACTGATGGACTGCACACTTACCGTCTTGTAGACCGTCCACACCACTGATGGACTGCACACTTACCGTCTTGTAGACCGTCCACACCACTGATGGACTGCACACTTACCGTCTTGTAGACCGTCCACACCACTGATGGACTGCACACTTACCGTCTTGTAGACCATCCACACCACTGATGGACTGCAAACTTACCGCCTTGTAGACCATCCACACCACTGATGGACTGCACACTTACCGTCTTGTAGACCGTCCACACCACTGATGGACTGCACACTTACCGTCTTGTAGACCTTCCACACCACTGATGGACTGCACACTTACCGTCTTGTAGACCATCCACACCACTGATGGACTGCACACTTACCGTCTTGTAGACCGTCCGCACCACTGATGGACTGCACACTTACCGTTTTGTAGACCATCCACACCACTGATGGACTGCACACTTACCGCCTTGTAGACCATCCACACCACTGATGGACTGCACACTTACCGTCTTGTAGACCATCCACACCACTGATGGACTGCACACTTACCGTCTTGTAGACCGTCCACACCACTCATGGACTGCACACTTACCGTCTTGTAGACCGTCCACACCACTGATGGACTGCACACTTACCGTCTTGTAGACCGTCCACACCACTGATGGACTGCACACTTACCGTCTTGTAGACCGTCCACACCACTGATGGACTGCACACTTACCGTCTTGTAGACCGTCCACACCACTGATGGACTGCACACTTACCGTCTTGTAGACCGTCCACACCACTGATGGACTGCACACTTACCGTCTTGTAGACCGTCCACACCACTGATGGACTGCACACTTACCGTCTTGTAGACCGTCCACACCACTGATGGACTGCACACTTACCGTCTTGTAGACCTTCCACACCACTGATGGACTGCACACTTACCGTCTTGTAGAACGTCCACACCACTGATGGACTGCACACTTACCGTCTTGTAGACCGTCCGCACTACTGATGGACTGCACACTTACCGTTTTATAGACCATCCACACCACTGATGGACTGCACACTTACCGTCTTGTAGACCGTCCACACCACTGATGGACTGCACACTTACCGTTTTGTAGACCATCCACACCACTGATGGACTGCACACTTACCGTCTTGTAGACCGTCCACACCACTGATGGACTGCACGCTTACCGTCTTGTAGACCATCCACACCACTGATGGACTGCACACTTACCGTTTTGTAGACCATCCACACCACTGATGGACTGCACACTTACCGTCTTGTAGACCGTCCACACCACTGATGGACTGCACACTTACCGTTTTGTAGACCATCCACACCACTGATGGACTGCACACAGAAGTTTCCAGTGGAACAGCACAACATGTCATTCTGCAAACAGACAATACAATATACAACAATGTTTCATCACATACTCAACATAATGATGGCAATTATTTATCAGCTGGTAAGAAGCTAAGAAAGTTTCCATTAGATTCAAATACCTCGCCATCTTGGATTGTATAACAAGAAGTGACACACTACACCCTCGCCATCTTGGATTGTATAACAAGAAGTGACACACTACACACAACTACTGGTAATACCTCGCCATCTTGGATTGTATAACAAGAAGTGACACACTACACACAACTACTGGTAATACCTCGCCATCTTGGATTGTATAACAAGAAGTGACACACTACACACAACTACTGGTATTTAAGTCAGATGATATCCATCTTTGATGTAGTCGCAACTCACAAGTATGGTTCCGTGTACCAAAGTGAATTTTCTAAGTTTCTTTGAAAATGCGAAAATGTTTAAATATACAAGTACATGTGTATGCAGTTATTTGAGCATTTTAATTACCTGTTAAGTTATAAAGATAGCCAGAGCATTTTGACCTTCATGAATAAAGTAACAATAAGAATAAGTGGGTATACAAGTCTAACAGGAAATATAGCATTCAAGGACCACAGTCAACAGACGTAAGGCAGACAGTCTAACACAACACTATACTACCCTTCCATATTTATGTTAGGATATTATTAGTTATTGGGTTTGTTACTGACCCCCTACAGAAATATGTTGGGCCAGTCAGATATATAGGGGGCGATGCAATAGCCGAGTCCACCTATATATCTGACTGACCCCACATATTTCTGTAGGGGGTCAGTAACAAACCCAATAACTGATTTATTGCACCGAACACCTTTTTTTAAGGCAAACACCGATATTTTAACTCATTTTAATGGAACGTCAACGTCATTGAGACGTTCGCGCAATTTGACGTCAAGACGTTGACCGGGACAGTTAACAGTTTAAAAACATTATTAATTTACTTATGTTGTTTGTTACTAATGCCTTAAAGAACTGTTTGCAAATGATTTAAACTTTGAATTGGAATTGTAGTCCATATTGTTTTAGTGACCCTCTATGAAATCTACTGACCCACTATAGAATAACAGAGGGTCAACATGTGACCGCTCTAATCCAATGAAATTCCTAGGATTTTGTGCGAGGTGCAATAAAAAGCATTAATGTTACTAAAGCAGATATGATAACACTATACTACCCTTCCATATTTATGTTAGGATATAAAGCATTAATGTTACTAAAGCAGATATGAACATATAAATCAAACCTTAAACATCCACGTCTGTTTGGCTGCCCGTCTTTCATCTGCCTTCTTCAGAGCCAGCGGTACAGGCTTGCCGGGCTGTAGGGCTATGTCGGCAATATCAAGGACGAACCTCTGACCCGGACGGGATGTGGAGGAGCTACGGGGGTCCAGGGGCTGTCCCAGACCCTCATGTTCCAGCATACCACTCCTGGTCATGCGCCACAGCTGCGATCTTTTACCTGCCTCCTGGGGAATCAATTACAATATCAAACAATATAACTGTGAAGTTGATTGTTACAAAACGTTTTAATGTGGGAGCTGAAGATATGAAAGTAGCATATACGGACATTATACTTTTTCTGATAAATAATATATATAATCTTTGATAGTCAGATTCAGAGCTGATTCAACTCTGCATATTTACCCTCACAGCTTTAAATTAGCAATTTTTGGCCCTTTACCCTTTATATGCCACCCAAAAATCTACATGGAGGATCTTAAACAAGCTCCTATTAAATATTAAATTTATAAAATGATTTTTTTTCAAAATTGGTGTAAAACAAGCTTTATCCATATTTTATTAAAACATGGTTTAAGGTTACATCTATTACCATAGTACACCTCACTGAACAATATGACTTACTGCAAGGCGTGCAAAATGTCAAATGCACAGATGCAGACCATTGCACATGCACAAGTTTAATACAGTATGTTATTTATTATACTGCATAACAGGCTGAATATTTAGGAGACAATATTACTAACCCTCTTCCTGAATACCACATGGTTGTCATGTTCACAGTCCAGCACCAGTTCTCTGTTCTGCAGATCCGAGTAGGCACTGCCACTTCTGTGACATAAAGCACAAACAAATGTACGGAATGTTATTCATCAGCACTGTATAGGGTATTTAGAGCCGCACCAGAGAGAGGAGAAGGATACATAGGAATCCGGGAACCTCCATACTCTTACTCATGAATAGATTTCTATCTTTAACATGCTCGGAGTCTTGTCCAAGAAACAAACTAATGTAACTCACTATGCAAAGCAGGCGCATAGCAAGTCAGTGGCTGCAATAAAGTGCATAAATGCTGGAGAATCAGCATCAAAAATGGTAAAATCATCTGCAATGTATGCAAAATAGGAATAGTGTGCACAAATGATTTACTCCATTCTATATTGTGCCTAAATAGGTCGAGGGACTTTAAACCTTTGGATTATATACTTAGAGCACTCTCATGACATTCTTCTACACTACCTGCTCTGAAGAGTTCCCTGTCAACTGAGGGCCCCAAAGTAGATTAGCAATGTGCTACGTAAATCAATCAATCAATCAATCAATCAATACTTATTAACACCAGGCAGCAGACTAGCTGATTCTCTGATGCAGACCTACTATTATTAACTTCCGGTAGTTTTACAAATTAAACTAGAAATTGTTATTGTCCATGGGACAAAAACGTATGGCTCCCCCACTCGCCCGAACAGACATAATTGACGACTCTAGGTCCAACTGTTCTTTATTGATCTGAGATCGTTTTGATATTCAATATCCCTATGACTGTATGTACTATCTGTATCAGTAAGGCCACATAAAAAAATATGTGTGGTTCAAGTAACCCAACCGACCCTATTTTTTTAAAGGTCCGACCCTGAAACTTCTTATGCAAAAATTAAAAAAAATAAAAATCAAAAAAAATCAAAAATAAAAAAAATAAAAAATTATAAAAAAAAAATTAAACAAAAAATTAAAATTAAAAAATATTTAACAAAAAAAAAAACCAAATTAAAAAAAAAAAAAAATCAATAGGGGTCATCTTCTGGTCAAGACCAACCATCCTTCAAAGTTTAAGGACCCTAGGTCCAACCATTCTCTTGTTATTGATCGGACATAGTTTCACCGCAACCTTGACCTTTGACCTAGTGACCCCAAAATCAATAGGGTCATCTACTGGTCATGACCAACCATCCTTCCAAGTTTGAGGACCCTAGGTCCAACCATTCTCTAGTTATTGATTGGACATCGTTTCACCGCAACCTTGACCTTTGACCCCAAAATCAATAGGGTCATCTACTTGTCATGACCAACCATCCTTCCAAGTTTGAGGACCCTAGGTCCAACCGTTCTCTAGTTATTGATCGGACATCGTATAAATAGTCAAGGTCACCACGACCTTGACCTTTGACCTAGTGACCCTCTACTTGTCATGACTAACCGTCATTCCAAGTTTGAGGACCCTAGGTCCAACCGTTCTCTAGATATTGATCGGACATCGTTTTGATAGTCAAGGTCACCCCGACCTTGACCTTTGACCTAGTGACCCCAAAATCAATAGGGGTCATCTACTTGTCATGACCAACCATCCTTCCAAGTTTGAGGACCGTAGGTCCAACCATTCTCTAGTTATTGATCGGACATCGTTTGTGACACAGACAGACCTACGGCCTTGACCTTTGACCTAGTGACCCCAAAATCAATAGGGGTCATCTACTTGTCATGACCAACCATCCTTCCAAGTTTGAGGACCGTAGGTCCAACCGTTCTCTAGTTATTGATCGGACATCGTTTGTGACACAGACAGACCTACGGCCTTGACCTTTGACCTAGTGACCCCTAAATCAATAGGGGTCAACTACTTGTCATGACCAACCATCCTTCCAAGTTTGAGGACCCTAGGTCCAACCATTCTCTAGTTATTGATCGGACATCGTTTTGATAGTCAATGTCACCGCAACATTGACCTTTGACCTTTGACCTAGTGACCCCAAAATCAATAGGGGTCATCTACTTGTCATGACCAACCATCCTTCCAAGTTTGAGGACCCTAGGTCCAACCATTCTCTAGTTATTGATCGGACATCGTTTGTGACACAGACCTACAGACAGACAGACCTACAGACAGACAGACAGAAAGCACAAAATCAATATGGCTCCCCTACCACACTTTGTGTGGGGGAGCCATAATGATTGCAAACATTTAAAAAGAAAATGGCTGACAACTGCAGGAAAGGTAAACACCCTTTATGCATGTATTACCTGTAAAATAATCAAATACTTACTTGGCAAAAGTTGCTGATACCGTAATGTAAATGAAGTTCTGGTAGTTGAGTTGTTCCCCTTCGCCCAGTTTATTCAGATCATAGGTGGCAGTGGTACCATTGGATACCGATAAGGTCAAGTAGGGGTCGAGGGTCGGCTCATCCCATGTATATGGCACTGTTATGGAGAAAAACTTCATCCAGTAAGAGCAATCATTATTTACAGATAGTGACTGTGCATGTTTTAATATTGTTCACTCTCTTTGGATTCACAGACGGTTAATTAGTGCATTTAATTAATTAGGAATTGCATGAAATTGGACTGAAATAAGATCTTATTGAACAGTTAGTTATGATTAAAGGCAGACATGAGTCCATATATTTTATTTCTTTAAGTTCCTAAGGAATGCATTTACATAAATATTACAAAATTATCCAGTCAAACTTTAAATGTTGTTGTAACATACATGTATCTTATATAAAAGTGAATTATGATAAAGCAATCTACACATAATTTCTGATTGTTTTTAAACATATACATACATACATGTCCTATACATATTATTTAGAATCATTTCTTCATCATTTTACATAATGAAATCTACTTGTAATACCAGTTTTTCAGAAACTAGAAGTAGCATTACAGTAACTGTAGTTTCTATTTGCAGACAACCAGTCACTTCCACTACAGAACCTCAAGAATGAAATACAAACCAAGCAACCAGTCACTTCCACTACAGAACCTCAAGAATGAAATACAAACCAAGCAACCAGTCACTTCCACTACAGAACCTCAAGAATGAAATACAAACCAAGCAACCAGTCACTTCCACTACAGAACCTCAAGAATGAAATACAAACCAAGCAACCAGTCACTTCCACTACAGAACCTCAAGAATGAAATACAAACCAAGCAACCAGTCACTTCCACTACAGAACCTCAAGAATGAAATACAAACCAAGCAACCAGTCACTTCCACTACAGAACCTCAAGAATGAAATACAAACCAAGCAACCAGTCACTTCCACTACAGAACCTCAAGAATGAAATACAAACCAAGCAACCAGTCACTTCCACTACAGAACCTCAAGAATGAAATACAAACCAAGACAAGAAAAAAACTTACAGTTGGTTTGTGGTCTGATGATTGCTCTTAGCCGGTCCTCGTGAGTCTTGGTCTGATAGTACAGTATAGGTACCTGTAGGAAAGTACAATGTTAAATAGAACTGTTTTTTGTGTAAATGCGTGTGTTCACAGTTATCACTCACATACAAGAAAAAATTACATACATCAACATTTTATTACCGAAGTGATAACTAAATGCATTAAATCACATGTTATATTCATTATAACCTGCTGGCGTCATTAATATAAGCAACATATTTCGTTGGCCCTGGCTTAATCATGACATGACTTAAACTGTACTGACCAAGACATGCATCAGTAATCCATACAATGTATGACGCAACTATACGATATATACCTCAGACATGTTATCGATCCTGAAAGGTGGCGGTGTTTCCTCCGCATAAGTAAATATGATATGGTATGTCTGCCCCAGTAACATCACCTCCACCTTTAGTAGGATTGAATTCTTTCGAGCGTCTCTGATGAGAACAGAAGTCAAAATTAAAAGAATTCCTTAAGAGTAACAAAGAAAAACTGAAACACACCAAAGTTTGATACTCCTTATTTAATTATATGCAAACAGATTTAAAACAAAAAATGATATTGGATTAATAAATCAAGATGCTAATTTAAATGATTGACAACTACTTCAAGATTGCCACGTGTGCCTTTAAAAGTTGAAGTATGGTAGAAAAATGCTCATAGGTAAACATTTTTTTTATATAGTACCTCAAATAAAAGAGAGAGAAAATATCACTCGACTTTATTTATTTGATGAATTGACACCAATCCTGGAGGTATAGCATTAACATATTTAGTGACTTAAACATATCAAAAAGTTGAAAATATTACGTCTGATCAGTGAAACATCGTACCTCATATTGACATGAAAAGAGTTAACATTGTCTATCCTGAATCCACCTGACCAGTTACAATCCTCAACATCCAATAGTTTCACACATAACAACTGGTCCAGATCCTGCCTTGGCCAATGAAAAGGCATCATACAACTGGCCAAGGCTGTCAGGTGACTATCAGGACTGTTGAGTGCCTGTAAAAATGGATTTATTATCTGAAGAAACAATTTGCAATTTATATTTTAAATTTCCACATTTTTATTGAATCATCATGATAATTATATTTACCTGCAAAGATTAAACATTTAATGTAAATCAATGGAATTAAACAAATATGCATGTTTTTTCTGAATGTGTTTTTTAATATGCAGATCATTTCGCTTACATTAATCCAACTAGAAATGTCACTGTAAGTGACAAATGTCCCCTAAGTGACCTTTGACCTGTATGACCTTGACCTTAGAGCCACGGACCTGGATTTTGTGCATGACACATCTTGTTGTGGTGAGCACTTGTGGAAAGTTATTTGAAAATCCGTCCAGGAACGCCAGAGTTATTGACTGGACTCGATTTGACCTTTGACCTCTGTGACCTTGACCTTGGAGCCACGGGCCTGGATTTTGTGCGTGACACGTCATCTTGTGGTGAGCACTTGTGCCATGTTATTTGAAAATCTGTCCATGAATGTCACGAGTTATTGACCGGACACGGAAGCACTTCATTTTGACCTTTGACCTCTAAGTGTGACCATGACCTTGGAGCCAAGGACCTGGATTTTGTGCGCGACACGTCTTCTTGTTTTGGCGAGCAATTGTGCCAAGTTGAAAATCCGTCCATTATTGTCAGAGTTATTAACAAGACGCGATTGTACGGACGAACGAAGGCACTGATGGACGGACGGCAGTGAGACTACTATATGGGGCATAAAAAACAATTTTTAATAGTTTGGTAGGTTTATAGAATTATATTATACCTAATAATGTATATGGTAAAGTGCCTTGCTAAACTACCGAACAATATCACCAAAAGAAGCCAATCAGTTTTAATGCTATTTTTTACAACTTACCTCCTTGTTTGTGAAATGCCTCTGCGCAATGGCAAGTTTATGTCCAGACTGGTTGTCTATCTGGTAACGAGGTGAGAACGTCACGATGGCCGTGTTGCTGAACTGACCCTGACCAGGCTTCACCTCTATACCGATGTTGTACACCCTAGAATAACAAACATCAAGGACTTAACAAAAAACTACTATCTTGCCCTTTATTTATATATACTGAACAAAACAAGGTTAGCAGAATGTTTTAGGGACATTGGTTAAATACATGTACTACTTTGAACAGTTTAATAATTGGCATTGACAAAAATTGCCCATTTTGTCATTGTTTAAATAATGCTAAATTGTGTTCACAAAAAATTGTTATTCTCAAGCAAAAATGTTCCAAATTTTATAATTTTAAAACAACCTCCCATTACATTGAAATAAGAGCGGTTTTCGATAATCTATACAATAATGTTCCCAACCTTCATTGACTTTGTTTACAAACGACTTTGTGCCATTATTAATTGTCATATCTATGTCATTTTTATCATTGACCCCAAACATACACAGCTTTGTATCTGGTCTGTGGAAATGACATACATTTTATGTACTCATTTATTTTGCTCAATATACAACAGTTTCATGTTCACCCTTTGCGCAATGTAATTCACACAATGTCGACATGTAGTTCACACAATTCTTTTGTTTTTATAGTTCCATTCAAAAAGTGCAATGCAAAGTTCCAAGCTGTCAATCAAGCTTGCCTACTCTGAAAATTTGACCAAATCAGAAGTACATCAGCTATTTACACCTGTAACAAAAGCACATGTTGCCTTAAAAATGATGCAAAATGTAATGAAGCACATGAACAGAAATGTTTATGAGCAACCGGCGTAAGAGATGAATTCGGAACTATGCATTCACAGATCCCTAAAGATCTGTAAACTCAGTCCACCACTCTCCAAGCTCGATGTGGCCAGAAACATGTCCAATGTGTTCAGGACTGTTCTGTTGTATATTAGGTGTGTTTATGGGACAACATGTGCCTATCTACAAGTGTCATTACCTGATTCAATATTAGATGGCAAATGTCATGGTCAGATTGACAGGGTATATCTATGAGTAAAGCATTTGCAACAACCAGCATCAATTTTATCAAACACTGAATTATTGAATAAATTAAATTAAAGAACCATTGAATCTGATCCAGAGTTAATCTTAATTTATAAATAATGTATTTACTACTTTTAATAATGCTTCAATGTACTATATTGTCAATAAGTAGATTACAATAAACCTTTAATAGTGTTTATACGTATTTATTTTCAAATAAATAAGGGCTATTCCATTAAAACATACCCAGAACCACAGGAGGGCAATTTAATTAACATCTATGGGTGAGCAATATTTTCTGAAATCTGGATCTTCAAATTTAATTTTGCATCTATGGATGAGTGTTCAATTTCAAAAGTGCCTTTCTGGGGTCCCATGTATGTTTTAATGGAATGCTTTCCTGGGGTCCAATGTTTGTTTTAATGGAATGCCTTCCTGGGGTCCCATGTATGTTTTAATGGAGTGCCTTCCTGGGGTATGGTATGTTTTAATGGAATGCCTTCCTGGGGTATGGTATTTATTAATGGAATGCCTTCCTGCGGTCCCATGTATGTTTTAATGGAGTGCCTTCCTGCGGTCCCCTGTATGTTTTAATGGAGTGCCTTCCTGGGGTATGGTATGTTTTAATGGAATGCCTTCCTGCGGTCCCATGTATGTTTTAATGGAATGCCTTCCTGCGGTCCCATGTATGTTTTAATGGAATGCCTTCCTGGGGTCCCATGTATGTTTTAATGGAATGCCTTCCTGGGGTCCCATGTATGTTTGAATGGAATGCCTTCCCAGGGTCTAATGTATGTTTTAATGGAGTGCCTTCCTGCGGTCCCATGTATGTTTTAATGGAATGCCTTCCTGGGGTCCCATGTATGTTTTAATGGAATGCCTTCCTGGGGTCCCATGAATGTTTTAATGGAATGCCTTCCTGGGGTCCCATGTATGTTTTAATGGAATGCCTTCCTGGGATCCCATGTATGTTTTCATGGAGTGGCTTCCTGGGGTCCCATGTATGTTTTCATGGAGTGGCTTCCTGGGGTCCCATGTATGTTTTAATGGAATGCCTTCCTGGGGTCCCAGGTATGTTTTCATGGAGTGGCTTCCTGGGGTCCCATGTATGTTTTAATGGAATGCCTTCCTGGGGTCCCCTGTGTTTTAATGGAATGTCTTCCTGGGGTCCAATGTATGTTTTCATGGAATGCCTTCCCGGGGTCACATGTATGTTTTAATGGAGTGGCTTCCTGGGGTCCCATGTATGTTTTAATGGAATGCCTTCCTGGGGACCCATGTATGTTTTAATGGAGTGCCTTCCCAGGGACCCATATATTGGACCCCAGAATGTCTTCCTAGGGTCCCATGTAAGTTTTAATGTAGTGGCTTCCTGGGGTCCCATGTATGTTTTAATGGAGTGCCTTCCCGGGGTCCCATGTATGTTTTAATGGGGTGCCTTCCCGGGGTCCCATGTATGTTTTAATGGAATGCCTTCCTGGGGTCCCATGTATATGTTTTAATGGAATGCCTTCCTGGGGTCCCATGTATGTTTTAATGGAGTGCCTTCCCGGGGACCCATGTATGTTTTAATGGAGTGCCTTCCCGGGATCCAATATATGGGACCCCAGGAATGTCTTCCTGGGGTCCCATTTAAGTTTTAATGGAGTGGCTTCCTGGGGTCCCATGTATGTTTTAATGGAGTGCCTTCCCGGGGTCCCATGTATGTTTTAATGGAATGCCTTCCTAGGGTCCCATGTATATGTTTTAATGGAATGCCTTCCTGGGGTCCCATGTATGTTTTAATGGAGTGCCTTCCCGGGGTCCCATGTATGTTTTAATGGAATGCCTTCCTGGGGTCCCATGTATATGTTTTAATGGAATGCCTTCCTGGGGTCCCATGTATGTTTTAATGGAGTGCCTTCCCGGGGTCCCATGTATGTTTTAATGGAATGCCTTCCTGGGGTCCCATGTATGTTTTAATGGAGTGCCTTCCCGGGGTCACATGTATGTTTTAATGAAGTGCCTTCCTGCGGTCCCATGTATGTTTTAATGGAGTGCCTTCCCGGGTTCCCATGTATGTTTTAATGGTGTGCCTTCCTGCGGTCCCATGTACGTTTTAATGGAATGTCTTCTTGCGGTCCCATGTATGTTTTAATGGAGTGCCTTCCTGGGGTCCCATGTATGTTTTAATGGAGTGCCTTCCTGGAGTCCCATGTATGTAATGGAGTGCTTTCCTGCATCCCATGTATGTTTTAATGGAGTGCCTTCCCGGGGTTGAAAGTATGTTTTAATGGAGTGCCTACCTACAGTCCCATGTATGTTTTAATGGAGTGCCTTCCCGGGGTCCCATGTATGTTTTAATGGTGTGCCATCCTGGGGTCCCATGTATGTAATAGAATGCCTTCCTGGGGTCCCAAGAATGTTTTAATAGAATGCCTTCCCGGGGTCCCATGTATGTTTTAATGGAGTTCCTTCCTGCAGTCCCATGTATGTTTTAATGGAGTGCCTTCCCGGGGTCCCATGTATGTTTTAATGGAAAGTCTTCCTGCGGTCCAATGTATGTTTTAATGGAATGTCTTCCTGCGGTCCCATGTATGTTTTAATGGGAGTGTCTTCCTGCGGTCCCATGTGTGTTTTAATAGAATTCCTTCCTGGGGTCCCATGAATGTTTTAATAGAATGCCTTCCCGGGTCCCCATGTATGTTTTAATGGAGTGTCTTCCTGCGGTCCCATGTATATTTTAATGGAGTGCCTTCCCGGGGTCCCATGTATGTTTTAATGGAGTGTCTTCCTGCGGTCCCATGTATGTTTTAATGGAGTGCCTTCCTGCATCCCATGTATGTTTTAATGGAGTGCCTTCCTGCATCCCATGTATGTTTTAATGGAGTGCCTTCCTGCAGTCCCATGTATGTTTTAATGGAGTGCCTTCCCGGGGTCCCATGTATGTTTTAATGGTGTGCCTTCCTGCGGTCCATGTATGTTTTAATGGAGTGGCTCCCTGGGGTCCCATGTATGTTTTAATAGAATGCCTTCCTGGGGTCCCATGAATGTTTTAATAGAATGCCTTCCCGGGGTCCCATGTATGTTTTAATGGAGTGCCTTCCTGCAGTCCCATGTATGTTTTAATGGAGTGCCTTCCTGCAGTCCCATGTATGTTTTAATGGAGTGCCTTCCCAGGGTCCCATGTATGTTTTAATGGAAAGTCTTCCTGCAGTCCTATGTATGTTTTAATGGAAAGCCTTCCTGGGGTCCCATGTATGTTTTAATAGAATGCCTTCCTGGGGTCCCATGAATGTTTTAATAGAATGCCTTCCCAGGGTCCCATGTATGTTTTAATGGAGTGCCTTCCTGCAGTCCCATGTATGTTTTAATGGAGTGCCTTCCCGGGGTCCCATGTATGTTTTAATGGAAAGTCTTCCTGCAGTCCCATGTATGTTTTAATGGAATGTCTTCCTGCGGTCCATGTATGTTTTAATGGAATGTCTTTCTGCGGTCCCATGTATGTTTTAATGAAAAGTCTTCCTGCAGTCCCATGTATGTTTTAATGGAGTGCCTTCCCGGGGTCCCATGTATGTTTTAATGGAATAGCTCTAAACAATAAGCCACCACCATGGACTTCGGAAATGCATGTGTAATAGGGGAAGGATAAAGATCAACTACTTAATGGTACTGCAAGCACAAACTAACTCCGTCTTCATTCAAGATACTGTACACCAAAGCATTTTAAAGGTCCTGAATTATAGATACCTCGATACCTCAGCAGTTTCTTCGTTCTTCTATGATCAGATATAATTACTAATTAATATTCAAGTTCATGAAAGCATAACATGCAAGCAATTAACCTCAGTCAAAAGCAAAATGCTGAGCAGCCCATAGAACTGAACGTCATACTTTTTTTCTTTTTTTTTAGCTATTACTTTCAGGCTACGAGGCTAAAACTCAATAAAATTAAAGCTTATACAAGACAGAATGAAATGTGTAAAGCCTTACTGAGGAACGCATGACCAATTCTCCAAAAGCTATTGCCGTCACTGCCACCTTCTGACAGGCAAAGGAGATTGGTCCCAGAAGTAGGTAAATTTGGATTTGGAAAAGGAAGATTTTGCTCTCAAGCTAATTTTCACATAACAGGGTTTCAATTCTGATGTCACATGTTGTGTAAAGCTCTCAAAACAATGTCTGACATAATATACCTATCCATACTTTTTTGCAGCTGATCTTTGTTAAGTTATGAATTGTTTGTCCAATATAGCTCTATTTATCTTAAAATAATCACATAAATGTGTGTATATAATTTTACTCGTAGGCTTCTAAATATGTATTCAAATTATTTTATGTTGGCATGTCAAGCAAGATTCGAGCATCTTCTAAAAAACACTTTTTTTAACCATCCTGAAAAATCGCAAGAATTGGCAGGTACGCCATTCCAGGACCAGGTTGCAAGACAAAATTTTACCCAAATACTATTTAGCCAAAAAAAATGCATTCTCCCCAACCCCAAGATGCAAAAATAAAAGATGGCTGGGAAGGGAAACAACTCATGCATAACCTGTTACCATGGTTATGACTTACTGTACACAACGGTTTTTTAGTGACAAGAAGAGCTTCTTCCTGGCCTGGAACTGTCTTGATACTAACCAATCAGGACGGTTCCCTTCCCGAGGTACCACATGCAGCTGACAGCCTTTGGCATCCTTGTCCAGCGCAAACGCTTTACACCTGTCAGTATACAATCATGTTTACATTTTGAGGTTTTTATAAAGCAAAACATATAAACAATATATTCAACAGAATTTGACTAAAGGTAGTGTTTGCGAAACACTGATGCCCCCACTGATGCATTTGATATTACAAAGGGAATTAACTGGGAAAGGACATAACAGAGATCAAGGAAGACCTGGATAAATGTTAAATATAACCAGATTGTGTATATAGTGACCAATGGAAGTAGTGATTACAATTCATCTGTTAATATGCAGTATATCAGATTCAAAAAGATTAAACAACCTTCTTTCTTTTTTTTGTATATATCTATTTTAAATTACCAGAAGCCACAATATTAAGAACTAGAAATGTGTCCATGGGACACGGATGCACCCGATATAACATTTATTTCGAGAATTTTTACCATTCCAATGGGCATAACTCTGGAAGTACTCAGGCGATCAGGCCGAAAATCGGACTTCGGCCAGACATTGTGCCCATATACAAGTTGACCAAGTTTGGAGAAGACTGGATAACAATTACCGAAGTAAGAGTGCGGACAACATTTATTTCACAATTTTTTTATCGTTCCAAGGGGCATAACTCTGGAAGTACTAAGGCGATGGGGCCAAAAATCGAACTTGACTGAGACATTGTGTCCTTATACCATTTGACCATGTTTGGAGAAGACTGAATAAGAATTAGCTAAATTACAGTGCAGACACCATGAATTTGGCAATTTTTTACTATTCCAAGGGCCATAACTCTGGAACTACAGGGGCGATGGGGCCGATTCTTGAACTGTGACATTGTGCCCATATACTATTTGACCAAGTTTGGAAAAGATCCGTTCGCGATTGAGCATGAAATTTCATTCATACTGACGCAATGTCATCGTGTGTTCAACTCCGCCCCATTCTTCGCTGAATGTAAACAAGAGTGTGAATATATAATGAGCAGTTGTCACTCTCGTCATCGAATCGTTGACCCATTGTTTTGTTGTTGCCGCAGTAACAAGCGATCTTTACACACAAATGTGTGTAGTCTACATCATTGTTTTTTGAATCTGTATGAAAGGTCTCACGCAGCCTTGCAATGAAAATAACGCAATATTTAGCGTAGTGAACGATGCTTGATGGTTCACGACAAATTAGAACAAGAGGCCCAAGAGGGCCTGTGGACGCTCTACTGGCTAACATGGCTCTTATAACATCAATGAAGCGAGTGACTGCCATTTGCGTTTTTTTGAAAATTTCGGGCAAAAACCAGCTTTTTAACTAAATCAAGGGCCATAACTAAAGAATCTGGTAAAGTTTGGTAAAGATCAGATGAAAAATGAAGGCGCTACCATATTGACGAGGCAAAATATAGCATTTTTAACTAAATGAAGAACCATAACTTCTCTGTTACTGGTCCGACTGGTCCAACATTGAGCTAAAAAAAACAATTTAAAAAAAAATATTAATTAAAAAAAAAATCAAAAAAAAAACAAATTAAAAAAAAAACAAGAGGCCCAAGAGGGCCTGTGAACGCTCTACTGGCTGTTATACCATTGATGAATCGAGTCGTACTACATGGTGTCTAGAGTGTACACAAGGTTTTTCAAGTATTTGACCTAGTGACCTAGTTTTTGACCCCATGGGACCCATTTTCGAACTTGACCAAAATATAATTAAGACAACATTTCGACAAAGTTTCATCAAGATCGGGTCAGAAATATGGCCTCTAGAGTGTACTAGTGACCTAGTTTTTGACCCTGTGTGACCCTGTGTGACCCATTTTCGAACTTTAGCAAGCTATAATTGAGACAAATATTCTGACAAAATTGCATCAAGATCGGGTCAAAAATATGGCCTCTAGAGTGTACACACGGTTTTTCCAAAGTTTGACCTAGTGACCTAGTTTTTAAACCATGTGACCCATTTTTGAACTTGACCAAGATATAATTAAGACAAACATTTTGACAAAGAGTGTACACAAGGTTTTTCCAATATTTGACCTAGTGACCTAGTTGTTAACCCCATGTGACCCATTTTCAAACTTGACCAAGATATAATTAAGACAAACATTCTGACAAAGTTGCATCAAGCTCGGGTCAAAAATATGGCCTCTAGAGTGTACACAAGGTTTTTCCAATATTTGACCTAATGACCTAGTTTTTAACTTCATGTGACCCATTTCCGAACTTGATCAAGATATAATTAAGATAAACAATTTGACAAAATTTCATCAAGATTGGGTAACAAATATGACCTCTAGAGTGTACACAAGTTTTTTCAAGTATTTGACCTAGTGACCTAGTTTTTGACCCCACATGACCCATTTTTGAACTTGACCGATATTTCATTGAGACAAACATTCTGACAAAGTTTCATCAAGATCATGTCAAAAATATGGCCTCTAGAGTGTACACACGGTTTTTCCAAAGTTTGACCTAGTGACCTATTTTTTAACACCATGTGACCCATTTTTGAACTTGACCAAGATATAATTAAGACAAACATTTTGACAAAGTTTCATCAAGATTGGATCAGAAATACGGCTTCTAGAGTGTACACAAGGTTTTTCAAGTATTTGACCTAGTGACCTAGTTTTTAACCCCATGTGACCCATTTTCAAACTTGACCAAGATATAATTAAGACAAACATTCTGCCAAAGTTGCATCAAGCTCGGGTCAAAAATATGGCCTCTAGAGTGTACACAAGGTTTTTCCAATATTTGACCTAGTGACCTAGTTTTTGACCCCACATGACCCATTTTCGAACTTGACCGAGATTTCATTGAGACAAACAATTAAGATAAACATTCTGACAAAGTTGCATCAAGCTCGGGTCAAAAATATGGCCTCTAGAGTGTACACAAGTTTTTTCCAATGATTGACCTAGTGACCTAGTTTTTAACTTCATGTGACCCATTTTCGAACTTGATCAAGATATAATTAAGATAAACAATTTGACAAAGTTTCATCAAGATTAGGTAACAAATATGACCTCTAGAGTGTACACAAGTTTTTTCAAGTATTTGACCTAGTGACCTAGTTTTTGACCCCACATGACCCATTTTTGAACTTGACCGAGATTTCATTAAGACAAACATTCTGACAAAGTTTCATCAAGATCAGGTCAAAAATATGGCCTCTAGAGTGTACACACGGTTTTTCCAAAGTTTGACCTAGTGACCTAGTGACCTAGTTTTTAACACCATGTGACCCATTTTTGAACTTGACTAAGATATAATTAAGACAAACATTTTGACAAAGTTTCATCAAGATTGGGTCAGAAATACGGCTTCTAGAGTGTACACAAGGTTTTTCAAGTATTTGACCTAGTGACCTAGTTTTTAACCCCATGTGACCCATTTTCAAACTTGACCAAGATATAATTAAGACAAACATTCTGACAAAGTTGCATCAAGCTCGGGTCTAAAATATGGCCTTTAGAGTGTACACAAGGTTTTTCCAATATTTGATCAGTGACCTAGTTTTTGACCCCACATGACCCATTTTCGAACTTGACCGAGATTTCATTGAGACAAACATTCTGACAAAGTTTCATGATGATTGCATCAGAAATGTGGCCTCTAGAGTGTACACAAGCAAAAGTTAACGGACGGACGTACGACGGACGACGGACGGACGGACGGACGACGGAAGACGGACAACACACCATCCCATAAGCTCTGCTGGCCCTTGGCCAGTAGAGCTAACAAAAAAAAAAATAAATAAAGAAAAAATAAAAATAAAATATGAATGGTTTTCAAACTTGTCCGAGCTTTCATTGATATTAACAATATGATAAAGTTTGTTAAAGATCGATGAAAAATGAAGGCCCTATCGTCTTAACAAGGCAAAATATAGCATTTTTGAACTAAATCAAGGGCATTTATAACCTTACCACTGTGGGACAGCTGAATAACAGTAGCAACTGCCACACAAATCTGTAACCTGACCACTGTGGGACAGCTGAATAACAGTGGCAACTGTCACACACATATGTAACCTGACCACTGTGGGACAGCTGAATAACAGTGGCAACTGCCACACAAATCTATAACCTGACCACTGTGGGATGGCTGAATAACAGTGGCAACTGCCACACAAACAAATCTATAACCTTACCACTGTGGGACAGATGAATAACAGTGCCAACTGCCACACAAATCTGTTATTTTCCATTGTGGGACAGCTGAATAACAGTGGCAACTGTCACACAAATCTGTAACCTTACCACTGTGGGACAGCTGAATAACAGTGGCAACTTCCACATAAATCTGTAACCTGACCACTGTGGGACAGCTGAATAACAGTGGCAACTGCCACACAAATCTGTAACCTTACCACTGTGGGACAGCTGAATAACAGTGGCAACTGCCACACAAATATGTAACCTTACCACTGCGGAACAGCTGAATAACAGTGGCAACTGCCACACAAATCTATAACCTTACCACTGTGGGACAGCTGAATAACAGTGGCAACTGCCACACAAATCTGTAACCTGACCACTGTGGGACAACTGAATAACAGTGGCAACTGTCACACAAATTTGTAACCTGACCACTGTGGGACAGCTGAATAACAGTGGCAACTGCCACACAAATCTGTAACCTGACCACTGTGGGACAGCTGAATAACAGTGGCAACTGTCACACAAATCTGTAACCTGACCACTGTGGGACAGCTGAATAACAGTGGCAACTGCCACACAAATTTGTAACCTGACCACTGTGGGACAGCTGAATAACAGTGGCAACTGCCACACAAATCTGTAACCTGACCACTGTGGGACAGCTGAATAACAGTGGCAACTGTCACACAAATCTGTAACCTGACCACTGTGGGACAGCTGAATAACAGTGGCAACTGCCACACAAATCTGTAACCTGACCACTGTGGGACAGCTAAATAACAGTGGCAACTGTCACATAAATTTGTAACCTGACCACTGTGGGACAGCTGAATAACAGTGGCAACTGTCACATAAATTTGTAACCTGACCACTGTGGGACAGCTGAATAACAGTGGTAACTGCAACACAAATCTGTAACCTGACCACTGTGGGACAGCTGAATAACAGTGGCAACTGTCACATAAATTTGTAACCTGACCACTGTGGGACAGCTGAATAACAGTGGCAACTGTCACACAAATCTGTAACCTGACCACTGTGGGACAGCTGAATAACAGGGGCAACTGCCACATAAATGTGTAACCTGACCGCTGTGGGACGGCTGAATAACAGTGGCAACTGCCACACAAATCTGTCACCTGACCACTGTGGGACAGCTGAATAACAGTGGCAACTGCCACACAAATCTGTCACCTGATCACTGTGGGACAGCTGAATAACAGTGGCAACTGCCACACAAATCTGTCACCTGACCACTGTGGGACAGCTGAATAACAGTGGCAACTGCCACACAAATCTGTCACCTTACCACTGTGGGACAGCTGAATAACAGTGGCAACGGTCACATCAATCTGTAACCTGACCACTGTGGGACAGCTGAATAACAGTGGCAACTGCCACACAAATCTATAACCTTACCACTGTGGGATGGCTGAGGGCCCGTGTTTACACTTCCCGACTCTCATCGTACATCTGGAAATACAAACATACACATTTATTTACACCCTTATCTTCATGAATTTATTGAGGGCTGACGTGGCGCAGTCGGTAGCGCGGTGGATTTGTAACCGGAGGCCCCGGGTTCAATTCTCCGTGGTGCCACTGAGTTCCGTCGGTGTGTTCTTGGGCAAGACACTTTCCCTTAGCCTCGTCCGTCGGATGAGGACGTAAACCGGGCGGTCCTGTGTATCGGCCTATCCTCCGAGCACGTTAAAGAACCATAGAAATCTATTCGATAATAAGAGTAGGGCAGGTTCCCGGATTCCTATGTATCCTTCCCCTCTCTCTAGGGTGGCCCTAAATAACCTATACTGTGTTGATGAGCCGTTAAACAACATTCAATTCAATTCAATTCATGAATTTATTTACATATCTTCAGCTGACAATCTTTATTTTTTCTTTCTCTTTTTGTACGTTTTATTCTCACATTTCCCTCTGCTGGGCATACTAAGTTAACAGATTTTAAAAAGAATCAATCGAGCACTGACAGGTGAAAATATTCTTATAAAGTGAAAACATCTAAAAGCACCATGTCTGAAACAATGTATAGGTAATCTGATCAAATCCATGTCAACACATAATTTGTACACCGCCTGTTAAACTGCCAATCAAAAGAATGTGCATAAGAATCTTCTTCAGAAACTTGTGGAAGGTCTCTCAAAATAGGAGAATGTAACCAGGTACAGGTTTTGGGTGAATAATCAACTGCCACATGAACCATACCTTGATAGCTCAGTGGTCAGTGTTAGCATGGTTAGCCAGAGAGCATAGGTTTGGGTCATCATTGTGGCATCATATTTTCAACACCTGATTTAAAGATATATCTATAACTTGTATTTTCAACCTATATTATGTACACAAAGATACAAGCAAATTTCTCAACAAACTTTAGGTGTCAACAATCAAAACTGATATGAAACCCTTTAAAACTATCCACACTTTTGCTATTTCAAGTGCACAACATTTAAGGGAAAAAAAGGCCTATGAATCTAACAAGACACAATGTTCATAATGCTTACGACAGCCTTTGGAACTGCACACAAAACCTATACAAAGTCAAACCTGCTATCCAGACCACCTCTATTAAGAGACCACCTGCTTAAAGAGACCACCTGCTTAAAGAGACCATCTGATTCTAAAGACCTGAGAGACCACCTAATTTTAGAGCCATGAGAGACCACCTGCTTAGAGTCCACCTGCTTTTAGAGACCTAAGAGACCACTTGCTTAAAGACACCATCTGATTTTAGAGACCACCTGCTCAAAGAGACCACCTTCTTAAAGAGATCACCTCAAAGAGACCACTTGATTTTAGGGACCTAAGAGACCACCTGCTCAAAGAGACCACCTGCTCAAAGAGACAACCTGATTTTAGAGACCTAAGAGACCATCAGCTTAAAGAGACCACCTAATTTTAGAGCCATGAGAGACCACCTGCTTAGAGTCCACCTGCTTTTAGAGACCTAAGAGACCACTTGCTTAAAGAGACCATCTGATTTTAGAGAACACCTGCTTAAAGAGACCACCTGCTTTGAGATACTTAACAGACCACCTGCTCAAAGAGACCACCTGCTTAAAGAGACCACTTGATTTAAGAGACCTAAGAGACCACCTGCTCAAAGAGACAACCTGATTTTAGAGACCTAAGGGACCATCAGCTTAAAGAGACCACCTGAGTTTAGAGACCTATGCGACCACCTGCTTAAAGATACCACCTGATTTTAGAGACCTATGCAAACACCTGCTTAAAGAGATCACCTGATTTTAGAGACCTATGCAAACACCTGCTTAAAGAGATCACCTGATTTTAGAGACCTATGCAAACACCTGCTTAAAGATACCACCTGATTTTAGAGACCTTTGCAAACACCTGCTTAAAGATACCACCTGATTTTAGAGACCTATGCAAACACCTGCTTAAAGATACCACCTGATTTTAGAGACCTATGCAAACACCTGCTTAAAGATACCACCTGATTTTAGAGACCAATGTTTCAGTTCTCAATTGAATTGTTTTAAATTAAAATGCTTACAGATACAGGTACTTACAGATACAGATACTTACAGATACAGATACTTACAGATATGGGTGTTCCTTGTCAGTAAAACTAAACAGCAGCGGTGAGATGATACGAGCGATCTCATGCTCCTCAAACTGGCCCGCTGCCTCAAAATGGGAATCATCCTGCCGGAACACTAGTGGCAGGCCCGACCGGTTCACCAGCCAGTAGGGTGCACTGATGGTAAGCTAAAATAATGTTGCAACATTGATAATGCTATGTGTTTGAAGTGTTTACCATAACATAAAAAGCATACACAGTCTAACCTATGCCGAGGTATGAATACGATGTTAATGGTGGGTAATATAACGGCAACTTGCTAAATGACCGTAACTAAGACCTCACAAGAGGAAGCTTCCAGACTGTGCTATATCTTCAAGAACAGAACACCAGTTCAGGAATGCCTTTGTTATTCATATTAAAGAGACGTGACATTTCCATCAGTTCACTCGCTTAACTCCTCCTAGTCCGTACTCATAGGATATGGCTGTAGGTATAACAGTTTTAATAGCATGGATAAAATACTAAATACTGATGTGAATGGCTTTTCCATGTAGGTACAAACACGGTAGGTAATCGTCCCATTGAAAATAAATGTTGCGGAACACTGATTGCACCGTCGGAGTTGCCCGTACTGTAAATCGTAACAGTAAAGGTTGTTTGTACTAACATTGCGTCAGGCCCTTAGCCAGCCCTTATATTTAACCAAGGCAAAACTTTTCCTTGCGGGGTCTAAGGACATGTACCCCCACATTGATTGATTTCTACATGTGATTCGTATATGTGATTTCTGCATGTTAGTGTATTCCCAGGCCAGATTTTCAGTTTTAAGTTAGTCGAATATAATCAAGTCTATTTTGGTGATTTTATTTGATATTCTTTACAATGTCTATTTCAATGTTTGGTACCATCCCAAAATTCTGACTCGGTTTACCTCAGCTACGGGCTTGCACGTGACTGGGAAAACCTAGGAGAGGTATATTCCGGAATCAGTTTATTGGCTAACAGCGCCAAACCAACCTTCAGTGATCCTCCTATCCTCATCAATATCCCCACACAGAGTTCTAGCAATCTGTCATCGTTGTCATACAGCCTCAGTTTCACTTTGTAGCTCCGGGTACCAGGGGGGATGATCAGCTCTCTACACTTTGGGAAGTTCTCTAGTTTGATGCCCAGCTCTATGTTGCTGCTTAGGTCAGCCTGTGAATATAAAATAATGCTTGAATATATAGACAGCCAAACAGCAGCTGACTTAACAGTATTCTTTCTGTTACTATAATGTATTATACATTAATGAGCACAAATATATGCATGGACAGGCACTTGAGTAGAACCACCGACGTTCCGCAAGCCAGCATAGCTTCCTCACATAAAGATGCCTGGTCCCGTGAGCGTGAGAGGGCTCAAACCCACAATGGTGAGGCGCAAGTAATTTCAAGTCAGAGACTCTAACCACATGGCTACAGATGCCCCTATTACCAAAAGGATTGACAAAACAAGTCAATTGATGATAAGTGGCTCCAAGTGGGCCTGAAGTGCTACAGGCATAATCATGATGGAATTAACACATGATTATGGCTTAAACATGCAAATTTGGACACATGATTATGGCTTAAACATGCAAATTTGGATGGATGGATGGATGGATGGATGGATGGATGGATGGATGGATGGATGGATGGATGGATGGATTTAATGTGTTTTAACTTCCTTTATTTTTAAAATCTCAAGGTTTTGACTCAAAGTGAGTTTTGGATTTGAGCTGATTTTGATGCAAAACATACCTTGTCCTTGTACAAATTTTGAAGGGCTTCACCACTGTGAGGACCCTAATTATTGATTAAGTTTAATTATTGGTTAAGCTTATAATTGTAATCAACTCATTGATACAATTAGGGTTTTTTAGTGATCAAGATGGACCATCTATCAGTTTTTATTTATTATCATAACTTCATTTCACAGCATATCATAACTTCATTTCACAGCAGACACACAACTTGAGAAAAATCGCTAATTCACCAAAAAATTGTTTACTACATAAAAACGGTTGGTTTTCCCCAAGTATTTATAGAACAAAAACGCAGTTTACTGTGTTCTATATTTACTCAATATATTTATAGTTGAAAAGGGATTCTATTTAAGTGGACTATACCATAATCACTTATCTCGCAGCAACGCAGTTATCAGTGCAGCAATCATAAGCATGTTTCCACGCATGCAAAGAGGTTGAATTACATTTACTTCAACAAAGGAAGTTATTATTGCATATAAATATTCAAAATTGCAAAAAAATAGTTATATTTCGTGTAATGGACTCGCTCATGAATTAACATAATCTATCCACAATGTGTCTGACGCGCACTTCGGATGCGCATTTGATTACATCAGCAACATTATTGAATCAATTCAGTTTGCATTTCTTTCTGTTAATTTGCTAACGAGGAATATACATTTTGAGGTAAATTTTTATCTGCTCTATTTGCAAACTTTAGAACAAATTCCAAAACACTGATAACCCTTTAATAATGATGACATTTTCAAGGTTAACTGTGAACTGCATGAGAAATACGGATACCCTTTAATATTGACACTTTCAAGGTTACCAGTGTGAACTGCATGAGAAAGATAATATATCGGCACAGAATGCAAAGGAGATAAAATGAAATATTCGTAAGAAATTTGAGTTTTGATAAGTGATCGCAAGCTATATATAAGAGTGTAAACAGTGCAAAATAAGTGTGTGAATTAGCAGCAGTAGCATATGGGGAGTGGATTTGTGGGGTGGGGTTGGGGTGGGGGGAGTGTGAAAAACTGAAAAACACAAGTCTGAAAGAAAGGTATCCCACGCAAGAAACAGTGCTGTCCATTACGTGGTCCGAGTATTAACTTTCATACCCCATCCAACCCCTTCTCCAAGAAGCGAAAAACGGGGTTGGCTGGGGTATGAAATAAAAGCTTAATTTCGGCTGAACACGTTTGCATATTGTAAAATTAACACATTTAACAGATAATTTTAAACAGGTTATACTTTTTTTTCATTAAAAAATGTTTTTAAACTTGTTTTATTGTCGAAATATCCTTTATAAAATCCTACTAATATAAGCTTCCACAACATTTAATGAAATTAAAGCTGGACCACCTAATGCAAGTTTCATCAATAACTGGAATAACAAAATTATATTTTTTAATAATTTGTAAAATATGCCTTGCTGTCAGGCCATTTGAAATACCATATTTTGGCTAGTACAGCTTACAGTTTAATCTATTATGTGCTATGTATGTGTAAACTGTCATAAAGATAAATGATCTGCTTTAACTCAAGGTTGTTTATGTAAGGGTTACTTTTTATACCCCCACAAAGATTTTTGGGAGGGGGGGGGGGGTTGTTTATGTAAGGGTTACTTTTTATGCCCCCACAAAGATTTTCGAGGGGGTGGGGCATATAGTAATCGCAGCGTCTGGATTCTGTCTGTCTGTCATTCCGAAGTTTGTGTCCGGACCATAACTTCACAACCCCTGCAGGGATTTTTAAATAACTTGGCACAAGTGATCACCATAACAAGACGATGTGTCGCGCACAAAACCCAGGTCCGTACCTCAAAGGTCAAGGTCACAGTTGAAGTTCATAGGTCAAAAACAGGTACGCAATTTCGTGTCCGGACCATAACGTCACAACCCCTGCAGGGATTTTTAAATAACTTGGCACAAGTGATCACCATAACAGGACGATGTGTAGCTCGCAAAACCAAGGTCCGTATCTCAAAGGTCAAGGTCACACTTGAAGTTCATAGGTAAAAAACAGGTACGCAATTTCGTGTCCGGACCGTAACGTCACAACCCCTGCAGGGATTTTTAAATAACTTGGCACAAGTGATCACCATAACAAGACGATGAGTGCGCGCAAAACCCAGGTCTTCAAGGTCAAGGTCACAGTTGGAGGTCAAAAGTCAAATTGTGTCCGGTCAACAACTCTGGCATTCATGGACTGATTTTCAAATAACTTGGCACAAGTGCTTACCACAACAAGACGATTTGTCGCGCGCAAAATCCAGGTCTGTGGCCCCAAGGTCAAGGTCACATTTAGAGGTCAAAGGTCAAATCGTGTCCGGTCAATAACTTTTGCATGCCTGGACGTATTTTCAAATAACTTGGCACAAGTGCTCACCACAACCAAATGAGGTGTCGTGCACAAATGCAGGTCCATGGCTCCAAGGTCAAGGTCATATTTAGAGGTCAAAGGACACTTCGGGGGCATTTATCACTTACAGTGATATTTCTTGTTTAACATAAAACAGCGTTTTTATATATTTATAATTTTCTATTGTCGAGATGTTGCAAATTTACCTTATTTTCACTAGGTGATAAAATTTGTTTTACTCGTTTTTTATCGTTAGGTTCTATAGAAAAATAAAAATCTTCGGCAGAGTAAAAGACGATAATTTTCAAGAATCAATTCTGAAAGATCCATTTATTGAATCAATTCCTATAAATGTGCATGAGATATGCAGGATTTAAAACAATCACACTGTAAATACCTTGATTTTAACATTAAATTTGGTTGAACAACTAGGATAAAGACTGAGTCTATGACCTACCAGAATTAAGAGGTGTGTCAAATTACCGGTCACTGATTGGTAAGTCTTTTTTGATGATGCTTTATCAAAATTATGAATTACATACTTTTTTTCCGACTGTAAATTGCACTTTTGGGTTGATTGTTTGTTTGAATTGTGTTTAACATCATTTTCCAGCACATTTTAGGGTTTGTATGACAGTTAGTGTTGGAGGTAGACCACTCAGTTATCATTCCTGGGTAGAACCAGTACTATATATATACCGCCCACCAACCATAAAGATCAACACTTTCTCAGTGATTCGCATTAACGACTCTTTCATTTTAGCACCATGGCAGAAAACAGAGATTTTCCCGACTCTAAGACTGAAAACCAAGAAAAAGACTTGCAACAAAGCAGTGGAAATATAGTAGGTACACTTTTTATTCCCCCAACGGTCCCTGGGTGGGGTGGGGGGGGGGGGAGGGGGACGACGACTATAGGTTTGCACCCTGTCTGTCCATCCGTCCGTCCTTCCGAAATGTTTGTCCGGGCCAAATTTTCAATACTATAAGACTGAGATACCAAACTTGGTACGTGTATACATCTTGGGATAGCGGTGTGTCGCGTACCAAAAAAGGTCACTGTGACCTTCACCTTGACCTGTGACCTCTGTCATAGAAAATGTTTGCCCGGTCATTTTTTTGTGGTAAAGGCAGACCATCTCATTTTACCTGGGTAGAACCAGTACTGTATACATACCGCCATCCGTAAGAATCAACAAAAATTCTCACTTGACAATTCAAGTTCCCAGTTGGTTCCTCAATATACCCAGTTGATAGATACCTGATTTATGCTCTCATCAAACATAGCAGTGGTATAAGGTGACTTGCCCCAGGTTACTTCACAGTGAACCGGACCCTGCCACAATCATCATGAGATTTATCAAGCCCCAGGTTACTTCACAGTAAACCAGGCCCTGCCCCAACCATCATGAGATTTATCAAGCCCACATTACTTCACAGTGAACCGGACCCTGCCCCAACCATCATGAGATTTATCAAGCCCCAGGTTACTTCACAGTGAACCGGACCCTGCCCCAACCATCATGAGATTTATCAAGCCCCACATTACTTCACAGTGAACCGGACCCTGCCCCAACCATGAGATTTCTCACGCCCCAGGTAACTTCACAGTGTACCAGACTCTGCCTCATCCATCATGAGATTTATCATGCCCCAGGTAAATTCATAGTGAACCAGACTCTGTTCCAACCACAATGAGATTATCATGCCCCAGGTAACTTCACAGCAAACCAGACTCTGCCCCAACCATCATGAGATTTATCATATCCCAGGTAACTTCACAGTGAACCGGACTCAACTGCACCAACCATCTTGAGACTTATCACGCCACAGGTAACTTCACAGTGAACCGGACTCTGCCCCAACCATCACAAGATTTTATCTTGTAATAGTAGACAATTTAGGCAATGTATTCAATAGTAATTTAGAGATCTCACTTTCACTTTGACCAATAGCAGACTGCTTCTGAAGAAGAAGATCAGGATGACCTTATGAAAAGTGCAGCTGCGCAGAGCTGCCTACAGAATGACTTCTCGTGGGATAGTGTGAAGCAGGCTATTGCAACTTATAGAGGAAAAAATGGCAAGTATTCTTATGAGTTCCTGATGAAACAAGTCAACTTTTAACAGATTTAAACTTTACTCTTGTCATAATTTGCATGAAATGAACGTTTATTTTATAAAAAGCTCTGAAATTATTCATTATATTATTCATTATATTATTCATTATATTATTCATTATACCATAAGTATTTAAAAAAATACTGAAATTATCTTAGCCAAAATTGTGGATTTAAGATTAACTTTATAAAACAAATTTAATGTTGTTTCTTACGTGCAATTTATACAAAATATGGGAATGGTAGTTACATTTTTAACTGTATGTGTTTTTTTTGAAAAGGACTGCGTGAAACTTAAAAAGACACTGTCTGCAACTATTAGCTTATAAATTACCACTTCTAATGCAACTATAATGTAACGCATAACTCCATTGGCTAACGTCTCAAATTCTACGACCGTAAAACGCCCGATTTACTGTCTGAAAGTATGTGACGTTGCAAAATGTTGTAATTAGCGACGTCATTGGATGACGTCAACAAAATGCCATTACCGAAGAATTTGAGTTTTCATAAAGAAACAAGTCTGTTTGTATGATTTTACTTTCTATTTTTGGTATTTAAATGGAAAAGCATTAGAATTGAGATAACTATGCTAAGATTTTCAATCTGGGATGGTATGTGTTTGGTTTTACTGTCTGAAATTACATTTTACGGCTCCGCTACCTTAAGGCTCCGCTACCACGTTGCCGTAAAACAAATTTCTCAGACCGTAAAACAACTTGCATGCCGTCCAAAATTGAAAATCTTAGCATGGTTATCTCTTAAGTAATTAGGTTGACAAGCATAACACAACTACCATTATTGAATATTTATTAAACAGTAAAACAAGATGTTCTTTCAGAATTCAATAGCTGTACAAAAAAAAGTACCACTTTGTGGGGTTGAACTCCATGCCCAAGCTAATCTAACACTCGTGGGTAAGCACATTACCGACTGACCTACACTGCATGAACAGTTACCCGATTCAAGACATACCATAATCAACACCTAAAGCGCTAATGGCCAGTCATATGAGCAACAGAAATATGAATAATATAAATACTGCCATCCCAGCAATGTTTACAAACAATAAATAAAACCTCTTGTCTTTCAAATTCACAAAAATGTATTACTACTTATTTGGCATGTTACAATAACCTTGACAATTGATTCACTGAGTGTAAAAACATCTGTAAACATTTAAACCTCATAGGCGGCATTCTTGTTCAGATGGGAGCATAACATTTTAAGACTCATTATTCACATGTTAACATTACTTTTGACCAGATTATTTATGAAACAGACAATGATGGTGTCATACAAGTAGATAATTATATAATTTTATCATCATGATGTTTTGTTCATTACCACACAATTGTTACATGAGACAATATACACTTGTACTCAGTACCTCAATTTTAAAAGCTAATAAAACATTTATTTTTCATAGTAATTTGCTTAAATTTGGGACACATTCTGTCAAGCTGTGACAGCATGTAATTCAATTACCAGTATAAAATTGATTATTTACTTTCAGCTTAATGTGATGAATTTGTCAAACATATATTGATAAGTATTCATACGATTTTTTGCCAAAATTGTACATCTCGAGTAAAAGATATGAAATAAAATGCTATAAGTGTCGGCTAGTGTATACCAGTAAATCTCGTTTTTACTTTTTAATCACACCTGTGGCCAGGACAGTAAAGACGCTGCATCTAAAACATTCTCGCCTCTCGCCGCTGTGGGTTCGAATCCCACAGGGAGCTCAACTTGTCAAGCGAGACAGTGTCGATTGTTACTGATGGCGAGAGGTATACAGTACTGGTTATACCCAGGGAAAATGGGGTGGTCTGCATGCCTCTATCACAAATTTACAGTCATATATGGCCTAACATGTGCTAAAAATGGTGTAAAACACCATTCAATCAATCAATCAATCAATCAATCATTTTACTTTTTAAATTAAAAGGTGACTATACATTTATATTGGATACAATCAGTTCAAATAAAAAAAATATGATTTCAGGACACACAGGCTTCAATGGTGTGGAGTTATGTAAATTAATCTATGAAGAAGAGGAGACCAATAAGCCTCCTTCCAACAGCTTGACTGGTTCCAACAGCTTGGCTGGTTCCAAGCCCAACACTGCAGACTAGCAAGGTAAGCAACATAACCGGATCAGGTGTTGTTTATTAATAATAAAAGTCATGAGGACGTCAGAGAAAATGCCAAAAAAGTTATATTGTGTTGTTTTTTAATTGTTTATCTTTCCATAACATCTCTGAATCACATTCAAGATCAAACTGCACTCTCTATTTGGCTAAGGCATGTTTATAGACCTTATTCTGCTGAAGAAACTAGTTTGCAATAGCTGACAAATAATGTCACAATCTGAAATCCTTATACATTTACAGACATTCGCATTATACTCGTTTTGCTAAGTTTTTTTCTGATCAGGTTACCATGACTTTGACCATCGACTATTTACCCCAAATCAATAGGGGTACTTAGTTTCACCATGGATATTATTTGCATAAACACTAGGTCTGATTTACAAGTTACAGTGCGGGAAATCTTTTCAGAATCAGGTCAATAGCAGGTTACTGTCAAAGTAACCTTGACCTTTTAAGAACAACAAAAACAAATCCTCTTACCACAGGGATTATATTTTTATGAAGTTTCAAGGTTGTTGGTGTAGTACTGACTTATGCAGCAACACCATCATACCTCCCATTTTCACCAGGAAAGTTCAGATTACTTCTCAGTAGTGACCTGTACTGAATTGAAATGGGTTTTTATATCCTGTTATCTGATGATGGTCAAATAGGGACACGTACCTCCCAGCAAGGTGAGACATTCTCCCTCAGGAGGGAACCCATGAGTGGGCAGAGGTCTGCCACATACCTCCAAGGAAGGTGAGACATGCTCTCTCAGGGAGGGAACCCATGCGGGGGGCAGAGGTCTGTCACATACCTCCCAGGAAGGTGAGACATTCTCTCTCAGGGAGGGAACCCACGCAGGCAGAGGTCTGCAGCTCCCAGGAAGGTGAGACATTCTCTCTCAGGGAGGGAACCCATGCGGGGGACGGAGGTCTGCCACATACCTCCCAGGAAGGTGAGACATGGTCTCTCAGGAGGGAACCCACGCATGTAGATGTCTGCAGCTCTACCAGGGAGGGAACCCATGCGGGGCAGAGGTCTGCCACATACCCCCAGGAAGGTGAGACATGCTCTATCGGGAGGGAACCCACACAGGTAGATGTCTGCAGCTCTCTCAGGGAGGGAACCCATGCGGGGCAGAGGTCTGCCACATACCTCCCAGGAAGGTGAGACATTCTCTCTCAGGAGGGAACCCACGCGGGGCAGAGGTCTGCTACATACCTCCCAGGAAGGTGAGACATGCTCTCTCAGGAGGGAACCCACGCAGGCAGAGGTCTGCCACATACCTCCCAGGAAGGTGAGACATTCTCTCTCAGGGAGGGAACCTACACGGGGCAGAGGTCTGCTACATACCTCCCAGGAAGGTGAGACATGCTCTCTCAGGGAGGGAACCCATGCGTGGGCAGAGGTCTGCCACATAACTCCCAGGAAGGTGAGACATGCTCTCTCAGGAGGGAACCCACGCAGGCAGAGGTCTGCCACATACCTCCCAGGAAGGTGAGACATTCTCTCTCAGGGAGGGAACCCACGCGGGGCAGAGGTCTGCTACATACCTCTCAGGAAGGTGAGACATGCTCTCTCAGGGAGGGAACCCATGCGTGGGCAGAGGTCTGCCACATAACTCCCAGGAAGGTGAGACATGCTCTCTCAGGAGGGAACCCTAGCGGGGCAGAGGTCTGCCACATACCTCCCAGGAAGGTGAGAAATGTTCTCTCAGGAGGACACCCACGCGGGGCAGAGGTCTGCCACATACCTCCCAGGAAAGTGAGACATGCTCTCTCAGGAGGGAACCCACGCAGGCAGATGTCTGCAGCTCTACCAGGGAGGGAACTGACGCGGGGCAAAAGTCTGCCGCATACCTTCCAGGAAGGTGAGACATGCTCTCTCATGAGGGAACCCACGCAGGAAGAGGTCTGCAGCTCTACCAGGGAGGGAACCCACGTGGGGCAGAGGTCTGCCACATTATAGTAACCTCCCAGGAAGGTGAGACATGCTCTCTCAGGGAGGGAACCCATGCGGGCAGAGGTTTGCAGCTCTCAAGATCAAACCCTTATCCAAAGAGCTACTGAGGTCCGACATGTATTGTATGGAAAGAGAAACAAATGTCTATGAATAAAAATGATCATGTTATTAATGACAAGTGAAGCACCAGCAAAGGTGCAAACTTTGGAGATGGCACAAAATCTAAAGAAAAAGGCGGGATAATTCAAGTAAAATACATGACAGAGTTATGGTTCTTGTCATATAACATTGTGTAATGATAATGAACATTTGTGCCAAGTTTCAAAGCATTCCGACAATTCGTTTCTGAGAAATGAGGAAAAACAAAAAACAAAATCTTTAAACAAAACGTCAAATTATGTAGACGGACAGACAGACAGACAGACAGAAAGATGGACAGATGGACGGACAGATGGAAATCACCAAACTATAAGCCTAGATTTGCTAGAGTTATTCTGAACATCAGAAGATTACCTACCAACTGTAGTCGTTTGTATAACCAATTTTCCCCCTTATTTTGAATCTAGGTTGTGCAAGCCAAAACAAGTACAGGAAGAACTGCAGTAAACAGAGAAAAACAGCAGCTGATATAAAAAGCAAGATCCCTTAACTTTAAAAAATGCAGTTGTCAATATGTCTAGTTGGATATAAATCACATTCTAACATATGCTTATATAATTATGTTTGCTTAATTTACCTATAAAATTCAGTGCTCCAAATAAGCTTCCAGCAAAATGCATGTTGTACCTATGAAAAACACTTACATTATGAATTTACATTTACCAAATGTGTACTCTCACAAACAAGTTTTGGATAAAAGTTTTATTCTGAGTCATTACCATAAAAAATACTGCATGTTGTCTCATTCAACATTGCTGTTTGTCTTTTTTAAATGGCATTAATTTGTGTCAAACAGCCGATTAAGGACTATTGGTCAGCCATATTTGAAAGAAAGTGGGTTGGGAATGGTAAATATTTGTTTGCATTAAATAGACACGTTTTCTTTTTTAAAAGGTCAATACTACTAAAGAGAACAGTAATAAAATTAACCTGAAATGTAAAAAAAATAAAAATAAAAATTTGTAAGAATACAAATATTAAGTTTAATATCTCAAAGTTTGATGTGAAAATACTTGTTTTAACATTTATTTCCTGAAAAGATGATTTGGTTTATAATAAAGCCAAATCATCCATCGACGGCACACAAGACTTCATTTCTTAATATAAGAACTAAAGCAGTCACACTATGATCTTTTCCGAGTATGGTGTCTTAAAATAGTTCCAATTACAAATAAAGATATTATTTTGGGCCAAAAAAAAAGTAGTCTGCACTAGTTTACATATCATTATTTATGTAACCATTGATAATATAAGGATAATTAATTGAAAATAAGGAATATTTTTGTACTAAAAATATACAAACGATTTTTATCCATTCTACTTTCTTTGCTTAAATATAACTAAATGCATTCCAACTAGCTTTTCTCCATTATGTATATAGATAATTGATATACTTCATTTTTTTTTATCACATAGTGCATGTGGTCAATTTGCACATACCATTCCCCACCCACTTTTTTTATCAAATATGGCTGACCAATAGTCCTTAAAAGGCCTTTTTTCCTTGCAAGCATCTACTAATTGCTGGATTGTCATTCAGTACCTCAAACTTCAATAAGCATCTATTCAGTATGATTAGGGGTACTCGATTTTTCTAAGCTACTAAAATGTGTACGCAGGTATTTGGTTCTCAACATTTATTGCCAATTTAATGTTTTTGTAGGCATTAATTTTATCTTAATACTTTATTTGTAAAAAGATATATATGTAATTATGCAGATATGCATCTTATCTGGAGCACTGAAACATTTTGAATGCAATGCAGCCTGTAGATAAAATCACTGACATGATTCTTAGAGCTAATCTCCCTTTCCTGGCTGTTAAATTCATACAAAGTTTAACATGTTTAAACAGGTTTAAAGATTGTCTCATATTATACTTATTTGTAGGCCTACCTATATAATTGATTTGGCCTACCTATATAATTGATTTATAAATGTGTTTAACATTTAAAAAGCTTATTTAGAAATAAGCCAGATGTTTTTCACTAAACTTCTAAACTACCTCATCTTAGAAGTATTTACCTATGTATTTTTTTTAATACGAGACAATTTTAACTTTTGGACAAAACCAAGTCACCTTAAGCATTATTACTCCAGGTGTTTTCTTCACTTCTAGACAAAACTAGCTAGCTATTAAGCTATGCGATTTTTCTTTGCTTCTAGACAAAACTACCTCGTATGACAAGCATTATAAAACCAAGTGTGTTTGTTTACTTCTGGACCACATTACCTCAATTAACGTGTTTGAATTGCACTGGGAGCTCGACTTGTGAGTGAGAAAGTGGCGATACTTACGGATGGCGAGAGGTATACAGTACTGGTTATACCCAGGCTGCCTCCACCACTAAAAATTGACTGTCATATATAGCCTAAAATATGTGCTGAAATGACGTCATACATCAATCAACCTCATTTCTTCACTTTTAGACAAAACTACCTCACATGATAAGCATTTAAAAGCCAATTGTTTTTATTTTTTCACTTCTAGACCACAGTATCTCTATTAACGGGTTTGATTCCCTCTAGGAGCTTGCTTGTAAGTGTTGATATGAATGGCAGGAGGTATACGTGCTGGTTCTACCCAGGAAAAAGTGAATGGTCTGCCTCCACCATTAAAAGTCGACCGTCATATGAGGCCTTAAAAAGTGCTGAAATGACGTCGAACACCATTTAACAATTCCGAATTATTACAGTCAGGTGTTTTTTCTTTATTTCTAGATGAAACTACCTCATATTAGCATTATTAAGCCATGTATTTTTTCTTTGATAGTCAAAACTACCTCACATGATAAGCATTATAAAACCAAGTGTGTTCATTTTTAATTCTATACCAAACTACATGTACCTCAGTTAATGGGTCCAAACTCCTCTGGGAGTTCAACTTGTGAGTAAGTGTCGATACGAATGGCAGGAGGTATACAGTACTGGTTTTACCCAGGAAAAGTTGGGTGGTCTGCCTCCACCACTAAAAATCGACCATCATTATATATCCTAAAATATGTGCTGAAATGACGTCAAACACCATTCAACCTCAATTAACAATTATTAGTCAGGTGTTTTTTCGTCACTTCTAGACAAAACTACCTCATATAAGGATTATTGATAAGTCACATGCTTTTAAACTGTTCACATTTTTGCACCTTAGCATTCAATGTAGACAAGTATGTGTGCATTGTGTGCAGAAATATGATATGTATAAGGAAATGAAATGAAATCGCGTTCATTCGTGAATTGTAAATCAAAGTGAAGAATTAAAACAATTAAGATCAAAATTGTCGTAAGTTGTTTCATAAAACTGGGCACTGATGATTTTATTGTTACTTCAACATATAACTTTGAAGCCAAATATTTTCAAAAAATTTATTGTGAAAAGTCTCAAATGTAACAATCTTAATGTTAAATGTATATCATAATTATTTTAATTGTTTTCCCCTTTAACGAAATTGTATTTTGTTACCATTAAATGTTCATGATTTATCTTTTAGTGACAAGAAATGTCGCAATGAAAATGTTAATTGTTGCCAATTCGTTCTTCTTTTTTTTTCTTCTTTTTTTTTAAGCTTAACATTGTTCTGTTTTTTAATGGCTTAATCTTTTATAGAACTGATAGCAATATTTTAGGCAGTTTTTCCCCCGACTGTTCACACATCAAAATGTTTTTTCTCTCACCAATTTGCGTTTTTCCAATCAAAGTCTACATGTATGTAAAACATGTGAATACTGGATAGGGGTCAAATTTTACCCCAGGATCAACATCCAAGTTAGCTAAAAACATAAATATGTATACTATAAATGCTACTATATGTATCTTTTAATATCAACCGTTTTTTTCATATTTTGTATTTTAAAGATGCATACCATAGCTTTATCAGCTATGAAAGCCAATTCATTTGAATATTTATGACACTAGTGTCATGACTTCATCGGACTGCAAGTTATGTGATCAATCCTAATATAGGTTTATAAATCTTGTCACATATAAACTAAATGATAAAAACTCAGGGAGCATGCAATAAATATACTCTTTTGCTTTCTGACTGACTTAGAGTGTGTTCTAAATTGGACAATCCTTTGCTTTGCTGAAACAAAAAAAAATTGAAGAAAAAAGTGTTTTATACTGTATTCAACTTAATTACGGTGTGGTTAGATTTTTCAACATTACTCATGTTACTGTAAAACAGATTTTTCAACATTACTCATGTTACTGTAAAACAATGTGGTAAAACATCAGGAAACTATTATTAGCTTTTGCTCAATCATAAACCAAGGCCGGTTTGGGCACGTGACCTGTAGATCAGTTTGTCAACAATGTAACAAGAACTGGGATTTGATTGAATTTTCTTTGCAAGAAAGAGAATTTGAAGGTAAACAATGTTAAAAAGATATTGACTGAAGCAAAATGTAGCGAAAACAGTTTTATATGTCAACTTTGGATTTTCCTTAAGTAGAACATTAAATTCCCTTTAAACTCACAGCAAGCCATTCTGGAAGTAACTCTCCTTTTGACCGCCAATTAATTGCATAAATATGTATAACCTAAAGCTAACTTATATGTGTATTTTTCTAATCTGAATAATTCTACACATTACATGAACTATACTCAGCAATAATAAAAAGTATCGACTTTGTTTTCCTGCAAAATCTGAGACTGTAAGAAAGTACTAACAATTGTAGCATGATTTTCTTTTAATAACATCTTTGTTTGATGTTTTTTATCTTTGTTTGATGTTCACACAAAATTTCATCGAAAAACACCAAATAATTAAAAAATAAATCACAGTTTAAAAACATAGGTTTGCAAAACGAAATTAACAAAACTTAACGTATTTGAATGGACTTAGACTGCTGAATCTGTGCTATTGTCGTTAATCTTTACATTTGTTCAGTTTTGTTAATTTCGTTTTCACACCTATGTTTTTAAACTGGGATTTATTTTTTTATTATTCAGTATATTTCAAAAATATTTTTTGTGAACATGAAACAAAGATGTTATTAAAAAAAAATCATGCTACAATTGTTAGTTCTTTCTTACTGTCTCAGATTTTGCAGGAAAACAAAGTGGATACTTCTTATTTGTGCTGAGTATATATGCTTTATTCATAAATTTATTTATAAACTTGTGAATGTATAATTTTTAGATAGCTTAATAAGCAACTTTCCAGAATAAAAGTCTGAATTAAGTGTCTGCACCATTTTCTGAATCTTTTTTAACCTTCTGAGAGATTCAGATTTCAGACACTTTTCAGCTGAATATAGTCTGAATAAACCCTGAAGATTCAGACGATTTTCAGTCTGAATTTTGTCTGGATATGTTCCAATTTAAGTAATTATTCAGACAAGGCCAAATAATGCCAAATAACGTCTGTTCAGCCAAGAATCAGACAATATTCAGTTAAATTTCCGACAGTGGTTCGGCCAATATTCAGGCACTATATTTTCATGAGGGTAAGTAGTTCAATCATTACAGTAGTAAATGGTTGTGTATTTTTAGATTGTCTGAAGAAAATTTACTAGCGACTTTTACAGTAACACTGTAGTATATTTATTCAATTTATATAGCTGCATCACCTTAGTAAAATTTGTTTAAAGTATTCTATTATAAAATGTCTAAGTTTATCAATAAATTTATTGTTTGTTTTGTTCTAGCTGCACTGTAAATCTATTACATGTCACTACTACTGTTGGGATTATACTTCTATATTCATGTCATGTGAATACAATTAAGTTTAACCCTATTCTGGATTGTGTGATTTTTCTATTTTCCAATAAAGAGAAGTTTTACCAATACAAATAAAACAAGTACTGTAAACATACCAAAAGGAAATATTGCTTGAAGAAAAATCTATGTCCCAGCCTGGTGCATGATAATTATTACCTGCATTTTAAATCCTCTCTCTAAAGTGTATAAAGGTAATGTTTCATGAGGTACATAGGCTATGACTGCTGTTATTATTCATGCAAAAGCCTGTCTTACGGAAACATTTTTGCAACTATGAGTCCCTGTGACCTCATCTTTGGCCCCTTGATCCCAAAATAAATAAGAATCTTTCTAACCCCAAGAACTATCTACAGAGGAAGTTTCACACAGGTACACATATAACTGAATATGAATCCGTAACCTTGACCCTTACCCTAAGAACTATCTACAGAGGAAGTTTCACACAGGTACACATATAACTGAATATGAATCCGTAACCTTGACCCTTACCACAAAACTAAATAGGGATTTTCTTTAATATCAAAAGAACAACCCACATGATTAGGAAGTTTCATGAAGGTATATGGACTAGAAGTGGAGAATACAGAAATGTTTTCCTATCTTGAGCCCCTTATGACCTTGAACATTGACCGGTTTATCCCTAAACAGGAAAATCACTTTCATGAAGATACAAAGCTGAGTAATCATTACTGAGACAAATGTCTACTTAAAGAGCCAATGTGACCTTGACCTCAAGTCCCGGTGACCCTGGGCTCAGAAAAGCACATTTGACTTCATAATAAATAAGGGTGTTTTCATTTCTACCTGCATATTTTAGATAAATAAGGGCGTTTTCATTTCTACCTGCATATTTTAGTATAATTGAATGGATTGAATTTCACATCTGACAAATCACAAGTTCATTTGTTAAATGATTTCATTGCTTAAAGGGACTAGAACAGGGGATATGAAAAACTATGGGTGTAAATCCAAATACGAATAATTCAAATGTTTCGGTTTCATATTCAATGTGTATAATTATGCACACATTTTCTAGGCGCAAGTTTGGTCTGGAAAACTAGACAATTCGTCTGTTGTTGTATAAATCATTAATATTATCTATATGATACTTTAAGTAGTCATGGGTGTAACTGATTTAAGTTACTTACTACAAACTTAAGGGATTTTAACCCCGAAAATTACTTCCCACATGCCGCAGATTCATGTTTAACTACCTTTAATTTTATAAACAACCCAAGTTATATTTAATACTTACCAACATAATCACACACATATAAATAAGGCCAGAGTTTTTTATTCACTTGGAGGGACTTCGATCACTAACTATAGTTTAACTTTGGTCGTTGATCTGCGCATGTCTAGTAAAGGAGTAATGCGAACTTACTCTAGTTAAACCATAGTTACACGCGGCATAGTGTAATACCTGGAATGTGTTTACTTTATCATATAGATATATATATGTCAATCCAAATTAACAACTAAAACTAGAATAAATACAGGCACATGAACAAATATGTGATATATAGAGTCTAGACTCAGCGAGTTGGTTACCAACTGAATACAGGCACATGAACAAATATGTAATATATAGAGTCTAGTCTCAGCGAGTAAGTTACCAACTGACTTTCATACAACACCGTGATGGGCTAAGCCCATCAAAGTTTTTAAATAAGGCCATACCGAGTTTTTTTCTATCTTTAGCGGGTCATCCTACATAACACATCTAATGAAAAACATTACTCCTCTGGTTGAAAGAGTCATCCTGCATAACAAATAAAAATTATACTGTAAATAAACATTGCTCCTCTGGCTGATAGTCATACTTCAAAACAAATATACTGAGAAAAACAACGTTGCTTTCTCGAAACCTACCTACCAAGCAAGAAAAAAGAAACGAAGAGTCGAGAGAAAAAAACTACGATGGCCCATTTGGCTCACATTTATTTCACTTCTGTTTCTTGACTTCCGCATTCCGCATTGCCAATTCCGCATTCCGAATTCTGCTTTCTGAATTCCGCAATCCGCATTTAGAAGTAGGTAGTAAGATAATAATAATAATAATAATAATAATAATAATAATAATAATAATTTATGCGTACATGTGCATGTATGTGTGTTGTAAAATCATAGTGTTACTGTTAAAGATGCAATTACTTCTCACATGTTATATTTAATAATCATGTAATATAAAAGTGTATGAATATTGCCAGTGACCACGATTGCTGTATTTTTATATAAACCACATATTTTAAATTAAATTCCCTATAACCTGAGTATCCGTGTATCCTTTGTATAAATACACCATAAACGTATATACTATAACACCCTATAAATATACACAAACTCCTACTCTTATACCCTATAAATATACACAAACTCCTACTTGAGTATCTGTTAATTGAATTGGGTTTTTACGGTGCACCAACACATGAAAGGTTATATGGCGCCTAACAGGGATGAACATGCCAGGCTCATCCTGCATTTACATCAAGATAAAATATGGAGAATGGGCCTCGACCATTCTAACCTGCAGAACTGCAGAGTTGCTGCAAATTCTAAAGTAAACACTCCATTTACGATGGAGCCACATTTCCACGTTTGCATACGCGGTGTCATGATGAAGACCTTGAATGAGCATGATAAACAAGAGGTCAATGACCTTGAAGCTCTACTGATTGATTTTGATTTTAGGAAGTAGTCGCTACAGACTTGTTTTTTGAAAATCTATTTTTAACCGTGGCGGCCATCTTGAATTTCCGGCCGACCTGAAATTTTGCTAAGATCAATAAGACATTAAGAGCAACATTCCTGTGAAGTTTCATGAAAATCCGTCAGGTAGTTTCAAAGAAGTAGTCGCTACAAGTTTTCATTATATAACTCTATGTAAACAAAGCAGCCATGTTTAAGGTCAAATCAAAACGATTTTCGACAAGGACCAACATCATGTCATACTGATCATTTTAGAAAAAGTCCCATATCAATATCTCTTATTGTTTTGAAGAAGTAGTCGCTACAAACTTATTTATTTTAAATCTATTTTTAGCTGTGGCGGCCATCTTGAATTTCCGGCCGACCTGAAATTTTTCTAGGATCAACTAGACATCAAGAGCAACATTCCTGTGAAGTTTCATGAACATCCGTCAAGTAGTTTCAGAGGAGTAGTCGCTACAAGTTTTTACTATATAACTCTATGTAACCAAAGATGGCCACTGGCAGCCATGTTTAACGTCGAATCATAATAATTTTCCACAAGGATCTACATCATGTCATGCTGATCATTTTAGAAAAAGTCCCATATCAATATCACTTATAGTTTTCAAGAAGTAGTCGCTACAAACTTATTTTTTAAAAATCTATTTTTAGCTATGACGGCCATCTTGAATTTCTGGCCGACCTGAAATTTTGATAGGATCAATTAGACATCAAGAGCAACATTCCTGTAAAGTTTCATGACAATCCGCCAAGTAGTTTCAGAGGAGTAGTCGCTACAAGTTTTTACTATATAACTCTATGTAAACAAAGATGGCCGCTGGCAGCCATGTTTAACGTTGAATCAAAACGATTTTTGACTAGGATCAACATCATGTAATGCTGATCATTTTAGAAGAAGTCCCATATCAATATCACTTATAGTTTTCAAGAAGTAGTCGCTACAAACTTATTTTTTAAAAATCTATTTTTAGCTGTGACGGCCATCTTGAATTTCCGGCCGACCTGAAATTTTTCTAGGATCAATTAGACATCAAGAGCAACATTCCTGTAAAGTTTCATGACAATCCGTTAAGTAGTTTCAGAGAAGTAGTCGCTACAAGTTTTTACTATATAACTCTATGTAAACAAAGATGGCCGCTGGCAGCCATGTTTAACGTTGAATCAAAACGATTTTTGACTAGGATCAACATCATGTCATGCTGATCATTTTAGAAAAAGTCCCATATCAATATCACTTATAGTTTTCAAGAAGAAGTCGCTACAAACTTGTATTTTAAAACTCTATTTTTAGCTTTGGCGGCCATCTTGGATTTCACATCAACATGAATTTTTGCTAGGATCAACTAGACTTTATGGGCAACATTTCTGTAAAGTTTCATGAATATCCATCCAGTAGTTTCAGCTGTGAAGTCGCTACAAGTTTTTACTATATAACTCTATGTAAACAAAGATGGCCGCAGGCAGCCATGTTTAACTTTGAATCAAAACGATTTTTGACTAGGATCAACATCATGTCATGCTGATCATTTTAGAAAAAGTCCCATATCAATATCACTTATAGTTTTCAAGAAGAAGTCGCTACAAACTTGTATTTTAAAACTCTATTTTTAGCTTTGGCGGCCATCTTGGATTTCACATCAACATGAATTTTTGCTAGGATCAACTAGACTTTATGGGCAACATTTCTGTAAAGTTTCATGAATATCCATCCAGTAGTTTCAGCTGTGAAGTCGCTACAAGTTTTTACTATATAACTCTATGTAAACAAAGATGGCCGCTGGCAGCCATGTTTAACGTTGAATCAAAACGATTTTTGACTAGGATCAACATCATGTCATGCTGATCATTTTAGAAAAAGTCCCATATCAATATCACTTATAGTTTTCAAGAAGAAGTCGCTACAAACTTGTATTTTAAAACTCTATTTTTAGCTTTGGCGGCCATCTTGGATTTCACATCAACATGAATTTTTGCTAGGATTAACTAGACTTTATGGGCAACATTTCTGTAAAGTTTCATGAATATCCATCCAGTAGTTTCAGCTGTGAAGTCGCTACAAGTTTTTACTATATAACTCTATGTAAACAAAGATGGCCGCTGGCAGCCATGTTTAACGTTGAATCAAAACGATTTTTGACTAGGATCAACATCATGTCATGCTGATCATTTTAGAAAAAGTCCCATATCAATATCACTTATAGTTTTCAAGAAGAAGTCGCTACAAACTTGTATTTTAAAACTCTATTTTTAGCTTTGGCGGCCATCTTGGATTTCACATCAACATGAATTTTTGCTAGGATCAACTAGACTTTATGGGCAACATTTCTGTAAAGTTTCATGAATATCCATCCAGTAGTTTCAGCTGTGAAGTCGCTACAAATAAAAGTTTACGGACAGACAGACGGACAGACGGACAGACGGACAGACGGACGGACGGACGACGGACTCCGCACCACGGCATAAGCTCTGCTGATCTCTGATCAGTAGAGCTAAAAATGACAAAATGAACAGGAAGAGGGGTCCTACCCCTCTGCCTCTAGCGGGATTTGCAGTGGTTGTATTCTACCCCGGCAACCACACGGGGAGAGTATCTGTTAATCCTTTGTATATACACACTATAAACTTCAATATAAACTTCAATAAGATTTTCAAAAATACTCTTATTTAGTATTAGTGCAAACATGAAAAAAACACATTATTATGGAATGCGGAATTCGGAATTCAGAAGTCAAGAAATATTTTAAATCACGGGGGAGCATGCCCCCGGACCCCACTAGCAGAGGTGCGTAACTCAAATTTGGACCCAGCTACGCGCCTGGAGAGGGTAATGGCATCGCCTCATAGACAATGAAAAAGACAACACACAAAAAAAAGGACGTTTGTTTTTTCATGTTTGCATCAATAGTAAGTGTAATTTTGACAATCTTATATTTTACAAGTGTGCCAAGGATCAAGTTGGAGTTTGTGTATATTTATGAAATATAATAGTACATTGTATATACGTTTACAAAGGATTAACAGGGATATTCAGATTTTATCACATAACTTACGGTGTGGGAGTGGAATAACACCATTCTATATTTTCGATATACTACTAGTTATATAAGTATGCAAATAAGCCTAGTATGAGCCTCGCATTATATTATTTGCCAACTCATTTAATAAATTCAATAATGAATGAGTACTCATGTAAGTAAGATCCTCTATATATAGCATTTAATTTAAGGTTATGGATTTTATATTATAAAAAATACAACATTCGTGATCACTGGCAATATTCATACATCTTTATATTACATGATTATTAAATATAAAATATGAGAAGTAACTGAATCTTTAACACTGTGATTTTACAAAACACATACATGCATGTGCACGCATACATTATTATAAATACTATTATTATTATCATTATTATTATTATTAATATCATTAGCATTACTATTATTGTGGTTGTGGTGTGGTAGTGGTAGTATAGTAGTAGTATTTGTAAAAATAGTAGTAGAAGTAGTAGTAGTAGTAGTAGTAGTCTTTTACTCGTACTACTTACTTACTACCAGGGAGTACTTACCTACTTCTAAATGTGCCGAATGCGGAATGCGGAATTCGGAAGTCAAGAAATAGAAGTGAAGTTAATGTGAGCCAAATGGGCCATCGTAAAAAACAGCTGTATTTTTCATCATTATTTGGACGTTTTTCAACTGAAACCATATTCGAACAACAAAACAAGTTATAATGATACTCATGTAGTAAGACTTTTGTTTATTCCTATTAGGAATTGATGTAGTTGATCAAGTTGTTCATTTCCCTAGTGATTTTATAACTTGTTTTGCGTTTTCGTCGACGTGGAAATACGTTTCCGATGGTTTCCATATAAATGTCAAAAATGTTTTGTTTTTTTGGGCCAGACATTCAAAAACTTATCAGCCCAATGATGCTAAACTTAGAAAAAGAACTTGGTTAGGCACCAACAAACTGTGACAGACTCTATTTATTTTTGTGTAGTATGGTGTACTTAGTGACCTTGTGCGCGCATTCTGTCCGTATTCTAACTTCCATTAATTTATCGGACGTTATAGTATGGTAAAGCTCCGCCCCTTTGTCTGTATTGAATTATAAGATTTAATGCTATGCATTCATCAAAGGCAATTTTACCGACCATACTACTGTAAACGGACGAGGAAAAACTAGTACACTCAGCGGAGTTTGAACTCAGAACGATTGCATGTGAAGCGATACCTAACTCTATCGCTCTGCGGCGAGACAGTAGTAACGCGCTTACAAACCTATCTATTTACATATGAGTCCTACTACACTACAATGCTGTGATATTGTGCACTGTCTTTGTTAGTTTGCGTACATGTGTCTGCCATGTACATAATTATGTCAATGTTTGTGTATGTGTGTGTGTGTGCGCGCGCGTGTTTGTGTGTGCGTGTGTGATAGTCTGCGTGTGCCAGTCTGTGTGTGTGGTTAGGGGTTATAATACCAATAGGTTGGAACATGTCAGATATATTAGAGCAGTGGCAGAAAAACTATAACGTGGCTCCGGCGTAAATGGTGTGTCTACAATAGAATTTGCAGCAACTCTGCAGTTCAGGGTTAGAAGGTTCTAGTCCCGTTCTCCATATTTTATCTCGATGTACATGGAGGATGAACCTGGCATGTTCATTCCTGTTAGGCGCCATATAACCTTTCATGTGTTGGTGCGCCTTAAAACCCCAATTCAATATATTTACATTGTGTTCCCCCCATGCTTTCCCGATAGCCTTACATGGTAAAATAAGCATATTTCACATTTTTTATTCCAATTTTCTTCCAGATTCATTCCATATTTTGTCCTATACTCAGTACATGTGTCACAGACTAAACTTGGAATGGGAACTTTAGACTAGAATGAGATTGTAATCAAAAGCTCATTCCATTCCAATTCCATTCCATCCCAGGTTTTAGACTATGCCGATACACAGTGCATTTAAACCATACGTTTTTTACCTCGACACCGGCAACGCAATTTCTCAAATAATTCGCTGTAAAACAGTTAATTGTTGTTACAATTGTATATATGTATCGAGTAACTGACTACATACAAATAACACATTTATAACTCAAGTCAAATGTCTATAAATGCCGAAGATACAACAAAGTTAGTTTCAAATTTGTGAAAGTTTCTTTTTGTCCGCCATGTTTGAACCAGAGCAACCATCCCCTTGCCGTGGGTTGAACTATAGTAGACTGATGACGTCATTCTGGTTAAACCATTGCGTATTCGATCTGACCATAGTTAAACTACGGCTACTATGGTTCGTGATCAAAGTCACTCTTGGTATATCCCTATTGTAAGGCCCATTTTGTGACAAATCCATAATTCTTGCTTGCATGAAAGGATTGGCCTAATCTAGAGCAAAGGAGGCTATTATCGACCCCTTAACAGTACATTTAACAGAGAAACAAAATTAAAAATAATTTATTGAAAAATGCTGCTTTATTTATAAATGTCAACATGTTTTTGTAACAGGTGCTTATATTGCTTATCACATATAAAACGTACTACAAAGTAGTGAATAGTTTCTTTTACCCTGTGTCAACACTGCTAACTGATATTATTGACCCCCTGTCATATAGGATTTAAAAAAACAAACACATAAAGAAACCAGAAAATACACCAGATAGAACAGATCAATCAAGGTTGATTTATATTTAAAGAAAATAAGTATTTCAAAACAACTTAAAAATATGTCATTCACACTAATTAATTCATATTGTTCACATTCACATTCAGTCGTTTTCTTTCTTTTTCATCCGGTCAGGATGACATTTCCCACATAGAATAGGGTGCTGGTTCCCTTACATGTGATATCTCCAATTTGTTGGAAACCTCACATAAAAATCGCATTTGAATTTCCTTCGCTTGACAACATATTGCGCCAATTTCCGCTTTACAGTAAATCTTTTGTCGAAAAGCCAATCTTGAATTGTTTATCACGCAACTGTGACATGACATTTTGAGACCTCTAACATAGCTTGGGGAAAGTGCAGGCAGTTTAAGTGGTTTAATTTATTTAATAATATGTTTACTTACGACAGGATGCTAACAAAGATATAGGCAAGCAGGAGAAAAAGAGGAAACTATTCACTTATACCATAAAAAGGTAACAAATGAAATTATGAAAACCAGTGACTTTCCTAGTCCATTCAAAAGTAAATAAGCATTTAATGTTTGTGTTTTTGTGTATTTTCAATTAAGGGGTCGATAAACGCAGAATGAACGCTTGTGTTCTGCCAATATAGACCCCCTCATGTGACTTATTTGAAAAAGGTTTAGAGTAAAACAAATGGCAGTTAACGTCATTCCAGTTGACAAATGATACAACAAAATGTAATATATCATGAAGAGGAATGATAAAACAGATATAAAATGCTAAAATATAAGACACTCAGCTTATAGGAATAGATAACTAGAGCTTGTTTTTAGTAAAAACAGATGTCTCCCCCACTGGGGAAAAGGCCATAAATCCACAAAAAATCATTCACATTGAACACAAAGATAATATGCGCAACTAGGCTTGCAAATACTGAACATCCTTGCCAAGTTTTGTTGAAATCTGTCTAGGGGTTCAGGAGAACTAGTCTGGACATATTTTGTGTATTAAAACCTTTAAAGGGCCATAACTCCGCCAAAAATTATTTAACTGGAACACGACGAAGACATGCGCAACTAGGCTTGGTACAGATTATCCTTGCTAAGTTTCATTGCAATCTGGCCAGGGGATCAGGAGAACTAGTCCGGAAGAACGTTATGTACTAAAACCTTTAAACGGCCATAACTCTGCCAAAAATCACTCAACCAGAACACAGCGATGATATGCGCAACTTGGCTTGGTACAGTTTCGTTGAAATCCGGCCAGCGGTTCAGGAGAACTATTCAGGAAAACGTTTGTGTATTAAAACCTTTAAAGGGCCATAACTCTGCCAAAAAATCTTTCAACCGGAACATGGTGATGACATGCATAATAGGACTTGGTACTGATCATCATTGCCAAGTTTCGTTGAAATCTGGACATGGGTTCAGGTAAGCTAGTCCTGACAAGGTTTGTGTATTAACATCTTTAAATTGCCATAACTCTGCAAAAAATCATTCAACCGGAACACGGCGACGATATGCATATAAACTAGGCTTGGTACTGATCATCCCTGCAAAATGTCGTTGAAATCCGGCAACGAGTTAAGGAGAACTAGTCCGGACAAAGTCTGTGTACTAAAACCTTTAAAGGGCCATAACTCTGACAAAAATCATTCAACCGGAACAAGGCAAAGAAATGCATAACTACGCTTGGTACTGATTATCCTGCAAAGTTTCATTGACATCTGGTCAGGGGTTAAGGAGAACTAGTCTGGATAAAGCTTGTGTATTAAAACCTTTAAAGGGGCCATAATTCCGCCAAAAATCACTAAACCAAAACATGGCAACAGTATGTGTACAACTAGGCTTGATACTGATCATCCCTGCAAAAGTTTTGCTGAAATCCGGCCAGGGGTTAAGGAGAAACTGGTCCAGACAAAGTTTGTGTATTAAAACCTTTTAAGGGCCATAACTCTGCCAAAAATCACTCAACCGGAACATGGCGATGGCCAGGGGTTTAGGAGAACAAGTCCGGACAAGGTTTATGACATACAGACAACAGACAGACATACAGCACAAAAACACAAAGTGGGCAAAACATAATTATGCCACTAGAAATATACTATGTTCATGTTCGGCTTTTCCAACGGTTTGTTTCAAAATGGCACCGGATTTTGTCAAAAATGAGGTTTGCTTAATTGATCATGACATCACAAGTCCAAAAAATCAATTGAACAGTAATTAATGACAGATAGGTGGGGGTCGATGATAGAAGAGCGTTGGCATTACCCTCCTTTGCTCTACTCATCTCATCATGACAATGTGTAGAAACCAAAACCATATCAGTAGCTTCAAGGTCATTCACTTCTTATATGCCTATAATAATGCCCCTGTTGTGTCCACTCCATTACTCTTACTTGGACAGATTTCAAATAACTTAGTACATTTAATCATCTCATCAATTTTACATCCCTATCCTTACAAAGCTGTCCCTCACATGCTCAAATTAAAACTCATTTTGTCTCCACTATATAAATCTTATATGCATCAAGGCATTTTGACATCAATATAATGTGGCAACCAACACCCATGTCTGAATCTTCAAAGTCAATGCCATATATAGGAAAAAATACAGCAGTGGTGGATATGGCTGTCTCAAAGACTATAACCTCTTGTTTGTGATTCTTCAATGGCTTTGCGAACAAAAAGATCGCATGCTTGCGCACCAGGTTTTATTGTACAGCTGTTAAGTTCAACAACCACACAACTTGGAAAAAAAGCCACGTGTGGGGAAAAAGAGGCCCAAGAGGGCCTGTATCGCTCTACTGGCTACATGGAGTCTGTGATGGGGAACACCACATTGATATGCACAACTAGGCTTCGTACAGATCATTCCTACCAAGTTTCACTGAAATCCAGCCAGGAGTTCAGGAAAACTAGTCCGGACAAAGTTTGTGTATAAGGGGAAATAACTGTTTCAAAAATTATTCAACAAAAACACGGTGATGCTTATGTGCAACTAGGCTTGGTACTGCTCATCACTGCTAAGTTTCGTTGAATTCCAGCAAGGCGTTCAGGAGAACTAGCCTACACAAAGTTAAGTGTATTCACACCTTTAAAGGGCCATAACTCTGCCAAAAATTGTTCAACCGGAAAAAGGCGAAATATATGTGTAACTAGGCTTGGTACCCAACTTCCCCTCCAAAATGCATTGAAATTCAGCCAGGATTTCAGAAGAGACTAGTCTAGATAAAGTTTGTGTATCCAAACCTTTAAAAGGCTACAACTCCGCAAAAAATCATTCAACCAGAACATGGCGAAGACATGAACTAGGCCTCATACTGATTATCCCTGCAAAGTTCCACTGAAATCCAGCCAGGGGTTCAGGAGAACTAGTCTGGACAAAATTTGTGTTTTAAAACTTTTAAAGGGCCATAACTCTGCCAAAGGTATTTCAATGAAATATGGCGATGACATGCATAAGTATGCTTGATCATCCCTACAAAGTTTCGATGAAATCTGGCCAGGAGTTCAGGATAACTAGTTCAGACAAAGTTTGTGTTTTAAAACCTTTAAAGGGCCATAACTCCGCCAAACATCATTCAACCAGAACACAGCGATGATATGCACCACTAGGCCTGATATTGATCATCCCTGCAAAGTTTCGATGAAATCCGGCCAGGGGTTCAGGAGAACGAGTCCGGACAAAATTTGTGTATTAAAACTTTTAAAGGGCCGAAACTCTGCCAACAGTCAATCGAAACATGGCAACGACATGCATAAGTATGCTTGGTACTGATCATCCCTACAATGTTTTGATGAAATCCGGCCAGGAGCTCAGGATAACTAGTAGAGACAAAGTTTGTGTTTTAAAACCTTTAATGAGCCATAACTCTGCCAAAAATCATTCAACCGGAACACGGTGACGAAATGCATAACTAGATTTGATAATGATCATCCCTGCAAAGTTTCATTAACATCCAGCCGAATGAAGGAACTATCATCTTAAGGGGGCAAAATACAGCATTTTTAAATAAATCAAGGACCGTAACTCATGTGTTACCAATCCGATTTTGATGATTTTCAAACTTGTCCGAGTTTTCATTGATATTAAAAATCAGGTACAGTTTGGTAAGATCGGATGAAAAATGAGGCAGCGAGGCAAAATACAGCGCTTTTAACTAAATGAGAGCCGATGTTACAGGTCCTATCAGACTGGTTTTCGAACTCGTCCAAGCTTTCATTAGTATCAACAATCTGGTAAAGTTTGTAAAAGATCCGATAAACAAGAGGTCAATGACCTTGCAGCTCTACTGATCTAGCTATCAAAAACCTATCAGTAGAGCTTCAAGGTCATTGTCCCGTATCAAATATCACTTATAGTTTTCAATAAGTAGTTGCTACAAATTTGTTTTTTAAAAATCTATTTTTAGCCGTGATGGCCATATTGAATTTCCAGCCAACCTAAAAATTTGCTAGGATCAACTAGATATCAAGAGAAACATTCCTGTGAAGTTTCGTGAAAATCCGTCATGTAGTTTCATAGGAGTAGTCACTACAAGTTTTTACTATGTAACTCTATGTAAACAAAGATGGCCACTGGCAGCCATGTTAAACATTAAAACAAAATGATTTTCGACAATGACCAACCTCACGTCATACTGATCATTTTAGAAAAAGTCCCATATCAATATCACTTAGTTCTCAGGAAGTAGTTGCTACACAATTTTTTTTTAAATCGATTTTTAGTCGTGGCGACCATCTTGAATTTCCGGCCTGTCTAAAATTTTGCTAGGATCAACTAGACATCAAGAGCAACATTCCTGTGAAATTTCATGAAAATTCGTCACGCAATAATAGAGGAGTAGTCGCTGCAAGTTTTTATTATATAACTATGTAAACAAGAGGTCAATGACCTTGAAGCTCTACTGATCTAGCTTTCAAAAACCTATCAGTAGAGCTTCAAGGTCATTGTCCCATATCAAATATCACTTATAGTTTTCAAGAAGTAGTCGCTACAAATTGTTTTTAAAAATCTATATTTAGTCGTGGTGGCCATCTTGAATTTCCGGCCGACCTGAAATTTTGCTAGGATCAATAAGACATCAGGAGCAACATTCATGTGAAGTTTCATGAAAATCCTTCAAGTAGTTTCAGAGGAGTAGTCGCCACAAAAAAAAGTTTACATACAGACAGATGGACGGACAATGCACTACGGCATAAGCGATCAGTCAAGCTAAAAATGAAGGCTCTATCGTTTTAACAAGGCCAAATGATAGCATATTTCAGAAAATCAAGGGCCATAACTCCGGTGTAAATGGTCCAATTTGGCTGATTTTCAAACTCTTCCGAGCTTTCATTGATATCAACATTGGTAAAGTTTGGAAAAGATCTGCTGAAATATGAAGGCCTTATCGTGTTAACGAGGCCAAATTATAGCATATTTCAGAAAATCAAGGGCCATAACTTTGACTTAAATGGTCCGATCTGGCTGGTTTTCGAACTCGTCCCAGATTTCATTGCTATTAACAAACTATGCAAGTTTGGTAAAGATCAAATAGTAAATGAAGGTGCTAGAGTGTTCACAAGGCAGAATATGGCATTTTTTAGCAAAAACAAGGGCCATAACTCTGGCATAAATGGTTCGATCTGGCGGCTGGTTTTCAAACCTCTCCGAGCTTTTATTGATATTAACAATCTGTATAAGTTTTGTAAAGATCAAATAACAGATGAAGGTGCTAGAGTGTTCACAAGGCAGAAAATGGCACTTTTCAGCAAAACAAAGGCCGTGACTCTGGTGTTACAAATCAAATCTGGCTGGTTTTCGAACGGCAACGTTTCGTAAAGATCAAATACAAAATGAAGTTGCTAGAGTGTAAACAATGCTTAATGTTGCATTTTTTTTAGCAAAACAAGGGCCATAACTCTGGTGTTACAGATCTGATCTGGGTGGTTTTAAAACTCATCCATGCTTCTATTGATATAAATACAGTGGCAAAGTTTCGTAAAGACCAAATACAAAATGAAGGTGCTAGAGTGTAGACAATGCTTAATATGGCATTTTTCAGCAAAACAAAGGTCATAACTTTGTGGTGTTACTCATCCGATTGCCTGGTTTTCGAACTCATCTGAGCTTTCATTGATATAAAGACACTGGCAAAGTTTCGTAAAGATCCGATTAATACTGAAGTCCCTATCGCATAAACAAGACAAAAGTTAACGGCCGATGGACGGACAGACGACAGACGGACGACGAACAACTCGCCATCCCATAAAAATCACTCAGTAAATAATTTGGAATTGAGAATAGGTCAACTTTTCAAAAATAGATTAAAAAGTTATTTTGCTACTTTCTCTATATTGTAGATGTGTCTCACTGGGGTTGTTTGAGAAGTAACTAAAATCAGTTACACCCCTGACATTTAAGTCTGCATTTAAATTAATATTAAATATTACAAGAAGTCAATGACCTTGAAGCTCTACTGATTGATTTTGATTTCAGGAAGTAGTCGCTACAAACTTGTTTTTTGAAAAATTATTTTTAGCCGTGGCGGCCATCTTAAATTTCCAGCAACCTGAAATTTTGCTAGGATCAATTAGACATCAAGAGCAACATTCCTGTGAAGTTTCATGAAAATCCGTCAAGTAGTTTCAGAGGAGTAGTCGCTAAAAGTTTTCATTATATAACTCTATGTAAACAAAGATGGCCGCTGGCAGCCATGTTTAACTTCGAATCAAAACGATTTTCGACAAGGACCAACATCATGTCATGCTGATCATTTTAGAAAAAGTCCCATATCAATATCACTTATAGTTTTCAAGAAGTAGTTGCTACAAACTTGTTTTTTAAAAACCTATTTTTAGATCTGGTGGCCATCTTGGATTTCACATCAACATGAATTTTTGCTAGGATCAACTAGACTTCATGGGCAACATTTCTGTAAAGTTTCATGAAAATCCATTCAGTAGTTTCAGAGGAGTAGTCGCTACAAAAAAAAGTTTACGGACAGACAGACGGACAGACGGACAGACAGACGGACAGATGGATGACAGACGCCGCACCACGGCATAAGCTCTGCTGATCTCTGATCAGTAGAGCTAAAAATCTATTTTTAGCCGTGGCGGCCATCTTGAATTTCCGGCTGACGTGAAATTTTGCTAGGATCAATTTGACATCAAGAGCAACATTCCTGTGAAGTTTCATGAAAATCCGTCAAGTAGTTTCAGAGGAGTAGTCGCTACAAGTTTTCATTATATAACTCTATGTAAACAAAGATGGCCACTGGCAGCCATGCTTAACATCGAATCAAAACAATGTTTGACTCGGATAACCATCATGTCATGCTGATCATTTTAGAAAAGTCCCATATCAATATCTCTTATAGTTTTCAAGAAGTAGTCGCTACAAACTTATTTATTTTAAATCTATTTTTAGCTGTGGCGGCCATCTTGAATTCCGGCAAGCCTGAAATATTTCTAGGATCAACAAGACATCAAGAGCAACATTCCTGTGAAGTTTCATGAACATCCGTCAAGTAGTTTCAGAGGAGTAGTCGCTACAAGTTTTTACTATATAACTCTATGTAACCAAAGATGGCCACTGGCAGCCATTTTTAACGTTGAATCAAAATAATGTTCGACTCGGATCAACATCATGTCATGCTGATCATATTAGAAAAAGTCCCATATCAATATCACTTATAGTTTTCAAGAAGTAGTCGCTACAAACTTATTTTTTAACAAGAGGTCAATGACCTTGAAGCTCTACTGATTGATTTTGATTTCAGGAAGTAGTCACTACAGACTTGTTTTTTGAAAATCTATTTTTAACCGTGGTGGCCATCTTGAATTTCAGGCCGACCTGAAATTTTGCTAGGATCAATTAGACATTAAGAGCAACATTCCTGTGAAGTTTCATGAAAATCCGTCAAGTAGTTTCAGAGAAATAGTCGCTACAAGTTTTCATTATATAACTCTATGTAAACAAAGATGGCCGCTGGCAGCCATGTTTAACGTCAAATCAAAACGATTTTCAACAAGGACCAACATCATTTTAGAAAAAGTCCCATATCAATATCTCTTATAGTTTTGAAGAAGTAGTCGCTACAAACTTATTTATTTTAAATCTATTTTTAGCTGTGGCGGCCATCTTGAATTTCCGGCCGACCTGAAATTTTTCTAGGATCAACTAGACATCAAGAGCAACATTCCTGTGAAGTTTCATGAACATCCGTAAAGTAGTTTCAGAGGAGTAGTCGCTACAAGTTTTTACTATATAACTCTATGTAACCAAAGATGGCCACTGGCAGCCATGTTTAACGTCGAATTAAAATAATTTTCCACAAGGATCAACATCATGTTGAAAAAGTCCCATATCAATATCACTTATAGTTTTCAAGAAGTAGTCGCCACAAACTTATTTTTTAAAAATCTATTTTTAGCTGTGGCCGCCATCTTGAATTTCTGGCCGACCTGAAATTTTGCTAGGATCTATAAGACATCAAGAGCAACATTCCTGTAAAGTTTCATGAAAATCCGCTAAGTAGTTTCAGAGGAGTAGTCGCTACAAGTTTTTACTATATAACTCTATGTAAACAAAGATGGCCACTGGCAGCCATGTTTAACGTCGAATCAAAACAATTTTTGACAAGGATTAACATCATGTCATGCTGATCATTTAAGAAAATGTCCCATATCAATATCACTTATAGTTTTCAAGAAGTAGTCGTTACAAACTTGTATTTTAAAAATGTATTTTTAGCTTTGGTGGCCATCTTGGATTTCACATCAACATGAATTTTTGCTAGGATCAACTAGACTTCATGGGCAACATTTCTGTAAAGTTTCATGAATATCCATCAAGTAGTTTCAGAGGAGTAGTCGCTACAAATAAAAGTTTACGGACAGACGGACGGACGGACGGACAGACGGACGGACGGACAGACGGACGACGGACGCCGCACCACGGCATAAGCTCTGCTGATCTCTGATCAGTAGAGCTAAAAAATGACAAGCAATAATAAGACAATGAAAACTATTTCAAAAATGTTATTCTATGCCGAGCATTCATTCATTCATAAACGTTTTGAATAGAACCTATTTTTTCCATTTCATTGATTAAGTCAGATAATCAGACAACACCCTGAATATGATTATTATTTGCATTTACAGGATTTACAGGACTGATTGGGGCAAATTCTGAAGGTAAAGCAATTTTGTATCTAGTTTGACTGAAATTTAAATTGCTTTAAACATATTTTATTTTTCGCAAGTTTACAACATTACATATGTAATTTTATCACATAACGTCCCTTGTTAGCAGTGTCGAACACCCATTTAATATTCTATTGTATGACACACGTGTAATACAACCTGGAACGATTTTGATGGGTTGAGTTAAACCTGTAACACTACACAAGTATATTAACTGAAACTATTTTATTTATTATAAATTCACCCAGATCTGAGTCATAAACTTATTATTTGTGACAGCTTATAAAAATAATGCACGTCATATAAAACATTGTTGTTGGTTTGTTACAAAGTTGGCGTAAACTGCTATTTTGTAAAGAGGTAAAACACAAACTCTTTTATACGCAACATTATGTGTGAGACGCGACGTTACGACGTCACTTATTTTATGACGTTTTGGCGCTAAAGTATGTCTGACGTCGTGGCGGTTCTATGTACATCTGAATTATTTTTTACTAATATGATTGCAATGTTATGTGATAAAAAGGATCTTAAACGAGTTCCCATTTCATATAAGATTTATGAAACGAGTTATGAATTATTTTAATTTTAACGAGTCTTTTATATGAAATGGGAACTCGTTTAAGATCCTCTATGTACAAAACATATAATAGGATTAGAATGAAAGCAAAACTGCTTATGGAATTCCTTTCCTTAGGATGGTAATTTGTAATTTACATAATAATGACTTTTTTTTTATAGTTGCTCATTTTAAAGCTTAATCACACATACTATAGTAGCAAGAAATATATAAGAACAGTGTTGATATTTGGAGGAAAATGAATCTCTGGATAACAAAGGATGGCAACCATGGAGAGGAGCAGGGAGAATGCATCAAGGTCACGACTAGTCAGTCTCTGTTCATGATTGGAAAATGTGGATGAAATTTAAACTGCACACATGATACAGGTTAATATACCCGTCACATGATATAGGTTAATATACCCGGATATGATTATTGATTTATTATACTGCATTCCCTGAAGTAAAAGCTTTGGAGTCGTTTCATCTATTGAAGGTAATATAATTGTTTCTAAACTAAATAAATTAGTAAAACTATGGAGTGATTACTTCTTTTCTGATTGAATTTCTTTCTCTTTATTAAAAAGATATTAATCAAGTTGCACTGATATCAGTAAGGAAAGATATGCTAAGCTCAGAGCTCTTTATTTTTAATATTTCTAATACAGTCATCACTGTTCACAATGGCATCCAATTCTCAAATGGGAGTTGAAGGCGAGCGGGCAGATCATATACCAGAGGACAATGAAAAAATCACTGCTGTTGATGAGGTATTTATCATCCTTTTGTAGCATACTTCCAGTAAATTAGTAGAAACATATTGTATCTCTATCATTTAACACAATAATTTCTTAAAGCTTGTCAAAAATTAAACTGTGAAACATAAGACTAATTTAATTTAACTGACAAGTGTTTGTAAATTCTACCAATCTGCAATGTGTAGTTCATATTTTGTAATATATTTATAAAATTAGAGAACTGGGATCACTTTTTGTTCTAGATGGCCTCTGTGGTATTTGTTCGATCAAAAAGCATTTGATTAATATAAAATTCAGACACTGAAGGTTACAGAAGCAGAAGTCTTGGACACAATGAACAGTGCTGCTGCCCAGAGTTGCATACAGATGGACTGCAAAGAGAGCGAAGTTAGAACGGCGGTTGGATTATTGGACGAGGCTAAAGGTGAATATTAAGCGAAATCTAAATATTTTGATGACAATAATGATGATGATAATGTTGTGGATGCTTATTGTTATGATGATGATGATAACAATGCTGGTGTTAATTATGAAGATGATGGTATAAATGGAAATAGAATAATGTCATGATGATGTTGATGATTATTTTGATGATGGTGATGATGATGATGAGGATGCTGGTGTTTAATATGAAGATGATAGTAATAGAAATATAATAATTTCATGATGATGTTGATTATTTTGATGATGATGACAATGATGATGATGATGAAATTTGCTATGGCATTGATGTTTTCTATAATGCTGCTGCTGATGACTATGATGATGATGATAACAATGATGATGATGGTGTTAATTAGTAAGATGATAGTAGTGGTGATGATAATGATGATGTTGGTATAACAATGATGATGGTGGTGGTGATAATGATGCATGTTGATGATGATACTTGTTATGGCAGTAATGCTTATTTGGATTTAAATGATGATGATCAAAATGCTGATGATTATGGTCTTGATGGTGATGATGATGGTGACGAAAATAACAAAAATGATGATGATGGTGATGAGGATGATGTTGATGATAGTGTTAATTAGTAAAATGATGGTCGTGGTGATGATAACAATAATAATGATTTCATGAAGATGATGATACTGATGATGATAGTGATGATGATAGTGATGATGTGTACAGATTTGTACGAGATTATACTAAAGTTAGAGAAGGAAGAGTTTGAATCTTCCACTACCAAGATAGGAAGAATCTGATTAATCTGGATACCTAGATGTGGACGTATCTTCCCCAGGCAGCAACAGACCAGATTCACAGGCTACATGAGGATGATAATGAAGGTATTAGTGTTTAATATGAAGCTGCTGGAAACGGTGATGATGATAATGGTGATTATTTTATGATGATGATGATAATGATATGATGATGCCAATGATGGTAATGATGATGATGATGGTGGTGGTGGTGGTGGTGGTATAACACAGATGATGGTGGTGGTGATAATAATGATGCATGATGATAATGATGGGGATGATGACGATGATGATGATGATGGTGGTGGGGATGATGATGATGGGGATGATGATGATGATGATGATGATGATGGGGATGATGATGATGATGGGGAGGATGATGATGATGATGATGGTGGGGATGATGATGATGATGGGGATGATGATGATGATGATGATGATGATGGGGATGATGATGATGATGGGGATGATGATGATGATGATGGGGATGATGATGATGATGATGATGATGATGATGGGGATGATGATGATGATGATGATGATGATGATGATGATGATGATGGGGATGATGATGATGATGATTTATAAAGTAATGTTTCCTGTCCTTTTTTCCTAAAACATTTCCAATGAATTTTCTTTTTACCTCTTCTGTTACACTGTTACACAGAGAAGCATATTTTTCAGGACCTGGCAAATACAAAGGTACAGATGTGTACGAGATTATACTAAAGTTAGAGAAGGAAGAGTTTGAATCTTCCACTACCAGAGCAGGACAGGAAGAATCTGATGAATCTGGATACCTAGATGTGGACGTATCTTCCCCAGGCAGCAACAGACCAGATTCACAAGCTACATTTGCGAGTGAAATGAGTGAAGAGGAAGAAGAGGGTATGCTTTACTTCATTTAATAGTCACATTTATATTGTAAAAAGAATAACAAGGTACATTTTCATGTGATGTAGGTACAAACATTATTTCTCCATTTTGCACCACCAAATGTTGGAAATCTCAATATCGATATTGTGTTTTCCACCCTCCAACACACCTTTTGTCATATTATCAATCAAGTTAACAGTCTGAAACATTTTTTCATTGAACCTTTGAAATATAGAGCAGATTTGTTTTCAAATTACAAATCCACTATATGAGAGTTCCACAGTAAATCCATTTTAATTACACTATTTAAATGCAATCCAGCTTGAAAGACTTTTAAAAAGTAGATAAACTGATAACAAAAATGTATTCTAATACTTTATCACATTTTAATAAGAATTAATACATTCCTGACTACATCAACTGATTTTCATATTACAGGTTCTTCTGCAACATAAAATTCTACAACAGACACTGACTAGGATAAAGTACATGCTGTTTTGCATCATTCAATAAATGTACGAAAATAAATAACAACAAATTGTATGCAATATTTTACCATGTTGGTGCATTTCAATGCCAGGCCGAAAACCATGTACTTGATTCCAATCTGAATAAACTTTTGACTAACAGACGACCTGATCTTCACATGACGACAGTATGAGCCTCAATTTGGAGGTTTATATGGAGAAAAGGTGAATTTGATTAGGGAAATAGTAGATATGTACTTTATAAAACAAATGGTGTTGGTGTTTTGTCCTCAATCGAAGGCCTTATAACACTTTCTATTGCATGATAGATGGTAACTTCTACCAGGCCAGATTTTTTAATTGTGTGGGGATTAATGGATCAGTAAAATAATTGAAACTTTGAATAATTAAATGTTTGCCATTTGAAGCATAGCTGAAATTCCAAAAACGGACTTCTGTGTCCAAAATCACAAAAGATTTTGGTCACCGAAAAATCACTATGAATGATAACAGTTTCTCGCTGTAATGCTCATCGCTGAAATTTTGGTGGCTTTAGCGTATTGTTGCTCCATATATTAATGTTGATTTAATTTCTGTTTTTTTGTTCAATGACAATTGAGTTCTGGACCTATTTTATTGAAATGTTTAGCACAATTACTGAAAGTTAGAGGGCCTCAAGGTTCATTAGTATTGTTTGACTGCCTATTGAGTTACTTTCTCTAAATATTTTTATGTAACAACTAATTCAATACTGTATTGATCTGTGTAAATTGAATGTTTCGGGGTTTTTTAATCCATGATTCAATTTTGAGTTAAGTTTTCAAGAATATGGACCGTTTAGTATATTGGTATTTTGTTTTTGCATAAATAAATAAGACTTTGTTTGATACTTACAATTACCTCCTTAAGCTAAACATTTTATTGGGTATTGAATTAATAAAAGATATGTTCACTTTTACTATATATCAACAATGCTGTATTCAGCTGCCAGAGATAAACATAGATCCACATACATGTACAGGGTGAGGTGTATAATTATATATTTTAGATATGTTTTCAATGTTGCTGTAGTACAACTTAAATACAACTAGAAATTGTTGTTGTCCATGGAACAAAAACGTATGGCTCCCCTATTCGCCCGCCGTTCTCTATTGATCAGAGATCGTTTTGATATTTAATATCCCTGTGACATTGACCTTTGACTCACTCTGAAATGACTCGAAAAACTCCATTGTGACTGACGTAGTGACCAAGATGACCTTTTATTTTGTTGACCTAGTGACCCGAAAATCAATAGAGGTTATCTACTTGTCATGACCAACAATCGTTCCAAGTTTGAGGACCCTATGTCCAACCGTTCTCTAGTTATTGATCGTCAAGGTCACCATGACCTTGACCTTTGACCATAGGGGTCATCTACTTGTCATGACGAACCATCGTTCCAAGTTTGAGGACCCTAGGTCCAACCGTTCTCTAGTTATTGATCGGACATCATTTTGATAGTCAAGGTCACCGCAACCTTGACCTTTGACCTAGTGACCCCTCTACTTGTCATGACCAACCATCCTTCCAAGTTTGAGGACCCGAGGTCCAACTGTTTCTGTAGTTATTGATCGGACTACGTTTTGATAGTCAATGTCACCACGACCTTGACCTTTGACCTAGTGACCCCAAAATCAATAGGGGTCATCTACTTGTCATGACCAACCAACCTTCCAAGTTTGAGGACCCTAGGTCCAACCATTCTCTAGTTATTGATCGGACGTCGTTTGTGACACAGACAGACCTACAGCCTTGACCTTTGACCTAGTGACCCCAAAATCAATAGGGGTCATCTACTTGTCATGACCAACCATCCTTCCAAGTTTGAGGACCCCAGGGCGAACCATTCTCTAGTTATTGATCGGACATCGTTTGTGACACAGACAGAGAAACAGACAGACAGAAAGCACAAAATCAATATGGCTCCCCTACCACACTTTGTGTGGGACCACACTTTGTGTGGGGGAGCCATAATTAACCATTGCCTGAGTTAAGTTTTTCTTTTGGGTTATTGCCAAACATTTAATTGAGCATATTATGTGTACAAACTGTTGTATGATTAATTGCAGTGCTTTGATACTGTTATCTTTATCAAGTTTAAATTCATATTTTTATAAAAAAAATAAATCTTTTTTAAATAATTATGTTTTATAACATTATTTTGAAGTCTCAGTTAAAATAGGTTTACACATTCTTCCATGTCCATATGTTAAAATATTTTATTTTCATACAGAATTTAACAAGGTAGGTTGTGAAACTATGCAATGTATTTCAGACAACAGACCTTATAGTAGTAGTCCAATGTTCCGACAGATAATATTTTGTACAACTGACAAGTTTCACCCCCTTGTGGGAAACTGATATTCATGAATATCAGCAAAATCCAAAAAGTCCAGCTCCACAGACGGTTTCTCCAACTCCTGACAATGAATAAGCACTCATGCATCAATGCATACACTACCATTATTCCAGGCTAAAGTTTATTAAAAACAAACTTTTTTTAAATAATGAAGACCAAAGATCTTCACTAAACATGATTTAACAAGTTTTCTTCAGCTAGTCATTTTAACCAGCCTGTTATAGGTCAACTTAGCTTGCTTTACCCCTTACTGTACTGTAGTTCATTTAAGTATCAATGTCAATGAATTGTATACTGTAGTAAGGTGCCGGTCTTCAATATTAGGTTTAATTGCTGGTTTACCTTACCTCCCACAGAGTATAAGAATTCCTGATCAACGAACGTTCCTATTAAATAATCTATTTATCATATTTTAATATATATTTTGAAATCATTTAGTGTTAAGATTGTATTTTGCAACTAATTCATGTACATTTCATAAAGTCTATAAACAGATCGACAGTCAATTTCAGCTTTGGTAAACAAATATGTATGATAATGAATTTTCTTTCTACCAGAAATATATCCCGGTAACCAATAGAAAAATAATAAACAGGCGAACTGCGTAAATATTGTTATTAGAGAAACTTATTATTTAGTTTTATACTGACAACTTCTCAAGAGGAAGCATGTTAAAACTTAACATTTTGTTTTAATGACACAACTACTCAATATCGAGTGTGAGTTATTCCTTGACAATATAGTTTATACTAAACTTTGCAACTTTGTTATATAGTTAATGTTTCCATACTGGCTATGTTATAGATTCTTGGTCTGTTGTGGTTCACGGGTCATTACAGTAGCCTGGGGATCTATAACAGGGCCATACGGAAATAAATGTTTATTGACAATTTTATTAAATGACTACTTTGTGACTGGGCCATTATGAAATATCGGGGTGCTTCGGTCCTGTAAAATGATTTTATTAAGTGAGTTATCGGTCCTTCGGTCCTTGGGCCAATATGACAGTCCTTGGACCAATAACTGGGCCAATATGAAATTATTGACAATTTTATTAATTAACTTCCACTACAGTAGAATTTTATTTTAATAACATTATTTTGACATTATTTTTGTTTATTTAAAGTAGCATTAATAAATTTCATTTATAGGTTGATAAGCGAGCGTGAATAACATCACGTAAAGCTCGTATTGGCCCTTTTTCATATTAGCAAACATCCCACTCATATAAGTTTCTTCATATTGGTATTTTTTTATATTAGCCGACATCCGGTTTGTATTGGCAAATTTCTTCATATTGGCGTTTTGTTCATATAAGCCGACATCCTGCTCATATTGGCCTTTTTTTATATTAGCCGACATCCGGTTCGTATTGGCAAATTTCTTCATATCGGCATTTTGTTCACATTAGCCGACATCCTGGTCATATTGGCAAGTTTCTTCATATTGGCCAATTTTTTCATATTGGCAGACATCTGGCTCGTACTGGCAAGTTTCTTCATATTGGCCTTTTTTCATATTAGCAAACATCCGGCTCGTATAGGCAAGTTTTTTCATATTGGCCTTTTTTCATATATGCCGACATCCGGCTCGAATTGGCAAGTTTCTTCATATTGGTCTTTTTTTTATATTAGCCGACATCCGGTTCATATTGGCAAGTTTCCTCATATTGGCATTTTGTTCATATTAGCCGACATCCTGCTCAAATTGGCAAGTTTCTTCATATTGGCCTTTTTTTCATATTAGCCAACATCTGGACTGTATTGGCAAGTTTCTTCATATTGGCCTTTTTTTCATATTAGCAAACATCTGGCTCGTATTGGCAAGTTTCTTCATATTGGCCTTTTTTTCATATTAGCAAACATCCGGCTCGTATTGGCAAGTTTCTTCATATATTTTTTTTATATTGGCCGACATCCGGTTCATATTGGCAAGTTTCTTCATATTGGCGTTTTGTTCATATTAGCCGACATCCTGCTCATATTGGCAAGTTTCTTCATATTGGCCTTTTTTCATATTAGTCTATATCTAGTTTGTATTGTCCAAGTTTGTGTCATTTTTGTGAAGACTTTCTACTTAAACACGACTATTATTAACTAAACTATATTAGCCGTACTTTACTAAAAACTCTGCCACATAATACAACGCAAACTTGGCCAATATGAATTGGAAGTCGGCCAATATGAAAAAAACAAGGCCAATATGAAGAAACTCGCCAATAAGAGATTTAAGTGATGTCATTAACAATAAGTGACGTCATTCATGCTCATTTATATAAAAATTACCGCTATTATAAATAAACGCAAAATGTCAAAATAATTTCATTAAAATCAATTCTACTGTAGTTAGTTAATAAACTTGTCATTAATTAAGTGTTTTCATATTGTCCGAGTTATTGGTCCTCGGACTGTCATATTGGCCTGCAGCCTTTAGCCTTGGGCTAATATGATAGTCCTTGGACCAATAACTGGGCCACTATGAAATCACTTAATTAATAACATCATAATATAGCTTCGTTAATTATTAATAATCCATAATGGCAATAAGTCGTATTGGCCCTGTATATTCGTATATAACATGTTTGGACATCCCATATTGGCCTTGCTTATGCCGTTATAAACCTGCCTGCATGTGTCTTAAAAAGCGATTGCAAAAATAAAGGTCAGGCGGAACTAGTGGTATTGTGATGATTAGGAGGTAGTCAATTAATCAAAATATCAAGCTAGAAAACTATACGTGATTTATGACTTCATAACAGATAATTGTTATGATAATTGTTATTTGACGTTACTTTTAATTGGTTGTTTATCGCTAAGTATAATGACAATTAGACATATACTTTATATGACAAACTGCTCCATAGAGAGCATGAAAAAAAATAATTACACTATCAAAACAGTAAGCGATTTATGACTTCATAACAGATAATTGTTATGATAATTGTTATTTGATGTTACTTTTAACTGGTTGTTTAGTGTTCAGTTAAGAGTAAAATGACAACTAGACATATACTTTTACACTTTTTAAATTTTTATTATTTGTGCAGCATTTCTTCCATTTTTGTGCTATGTTTGAATAAATCGTCAATTTGCAGTTGAATAGTTACTTTTCCTTTTTTTATCCGTCTGTCTGTCACAATATCTCCTCCTGTACCACAAAGCAGAATTCAACTAAAGTTAGTAAATGATTTTCCCACACGATAACTGCGATCAAAAGCAAACACTATGTTTGGCTCTGCCTCCCAAGGGCCCTCATGTGGGATCAAAATGTCAAATACACCAAAAATTTAATTACACGTCATTTTTCCATATTTTGGCACATAACTAAGATTACAATGTATATTTTTTGCCCCTCCTACTGCCCTAGTAAGGCCCAGGGGAAAGTGGCTTCAACAGTAAAACAGTAAACTATACTAAAACAATCAAGTGCAATAAGATATTTATTTTATTTTGACTGCTATTTGGTATAATAAACTTGTCCTAGAAAAATACAAAACATATAAAAAATGTCATTATTCAACTTCAGAGGTGTGCCCAGGTGGCAGGAGAGTGGATGTCGATGGGTGGGGGTGTGAAGGGTTTGGTCAATTGGATCATTTTTTTCCAAATCGTATAGTGATGGAGTATAACAGTTCTTTGCTCCAGTGTAACCCTTGGGTCTTTGACGTAGGGTCGAAGGTTCAAATACACAAATACCCTCAATATAATTTATTAATTTACAGTGTCATACAGACAGAATAACATAGTACAATTTGTGTCCTGATTCCCAAAGAGTCATCAACATAAACATACCCCTAGATTTTATATTTGTTTAATACCATACTGACCTGTGTGAAGAACAGGTGGGCATATGCGATGGCGCAGCCGATGATGATTGGCTCTCGTCGCACATTTACAATAACTTGCAGTAAAACCATGCAAAAATGTGCGTTAAATATCTAAAAGATATTTGCTGCAAAACGTTTTATATATTCTGGATATATTTATTATTAATATATCGTCCATACACCCTTCAATTATATTTAATTTGGATCAAACTTGATGTCAAGCTGTAAATGGTATTATAAAACAACTTATTGCACCTGACACAAGATTCTAGAAATTTCACTGGTTGACATGGTTGAGAGCAGTAACACTGTCAGACCTACATTTTTATGTACAATCAACTGACAGAGGGCAGGCAACTTTGTCGGTTGTCGGATTCACAACCTTTATCTTCAAGAAGACAGATAATTTTTTATACAACTATCTAAAACATGGATTGTTAATTCAGCAATTTTCTCCGTAATTTGATATCATGGCGTCAAATCATGAGTAACACAACAACAGCAATTGATTTAACATCATTTACGGCACTATCCGGTGTACAATAATAACTTAAACAAGTTGTAGCTAAAATGGTGCTGGACAGAATAAATTGATCCCTATAAAATTTACTGACCCCACATATTTCCAAATGGGGTCAGTCATAAACCAAATAAATAATAATGTACCAGTATATAAGTTGTAAATAAGCTGAAAACTTAAATTAAATAGGTTCCTAGAGTGCATTTCTTAGCAAGGGAAATAACTTGTGTACTTACAGCATGTAGTTGAGTTTGTTTGCCAGGTTTTATGTCCCCTGATATCTCAGTCCCTTTCAGGTAGTATTGTAGATCTATTGGTAGAAGGTTGGCTACAGTTACAGGGGGCATAACTACTATGGTATGACCTGGCAGGGGAAGTAATCCATGTTGTGACGGTTCCTCAGGATACATCTCACGACGAACGGCCACACAAAACCTGAGCGTACAAAGGGTTAATTAACAGTGGGAAAACACTATTACGCGGCTCATTTTTAACAAACTTAAATATAAATTAAAATAGAGAAATTGACTTTGAAAATTGTCAAACCAATTGACAAAAGCATGTACATAAGTACATGAAGTTTATGATCTTACAACAGAAGAGCTTATGCAACTTAAAGAAACTAACCCGCCAAATAATGGCAATATTTCACTAAAAATCTATTTATCAAAACTGTATTCTGGTGTTCAGGTCAAATAATAATGTATATGTGCCGACTAAATCATATGTCACATGTTCTTAAAATACCCATCCATGAATGAATAATTCTGCGTAAAATGAATTATGAGTTGGTAACTCTCAATTCAACGCTCCAGTTTTGGGGGTTTGTCTAGCTGGTTAAGGCTGTTTATATTGTGTCTACTGGCAAAGAAGCAATAGTCATCGTGAATCAATAGCCGTCATTCTGTTATAACTTTTATTTTTGATGGGATTTTCTCAGTATGTGTGATCTGAAATGCATGAGCGCTTTAATAATCTAAATACAAAAACAAATAAAAATACGCCAAAAAGTAAATATTGACCGTAAAAATGACAGCAGACTCAAATGTGCACGTGGGGATGCACGTGCATATCTACAAGAAAGCTCGATTATAAATATAATGGTGGGGAAATAGACAGGTTTTTTATACTCGACTTTTATAAAGAGCAAACAAGTTTTTGAAGGGAGACAACACTTCATTACATTACGTGAAGTATAATATTGTTACTTCCCTTTGAAGAAATACAGGCCTCAAAATCCGGAATTTCTGGATGTTTAGTTCTCCGGACACAAAATTATACAAATATGTATGTTAGTCATTAATCTGAAGTAAATATGTAAGATATTATTGACTATTATTGTACAACACATCATCGTAGAAGTTTTTTTATGACGCCGAGTATTGCTTCTGTGCCGACTTTTCACGAAAATACCCCTATTGGTACGCCCTGCCAGAATGTGTTAGCATATATTTCTTACACAGATATTTTGTTTACAAATGAGACATGGTGTAACCATTATTTTATGGAAATATCAATTGTTAAAAATGCATTCTACTGAGATATCTAAGAAAATGGTTGTTTTTCATGACTGACTATTGCTTCTTTGCCAGTATAGAGTTGGGATTCTCGAAATATTTAAGTTATACTTATAGGTTTAGAAATGGTGTTCATCTGTTGAAAAATTTGTCTGTTGATGGTGGAATATTGACTTTAATGAAAGGGAACTAGATCTTTACTCTGTTTCAGGAAATAGAAGCAGTTGTAACATTATTTTTAATACTTTATTATTAATATTTTCTTAAATGTTTTTATTCCAATACTATCCCAATACCTGTATACTCCGTCTGATCCATATGCTCCTGGCATCACACAAGTCCTCATGCTCTCATTAACCTCTCCTTGCTTCATTACATGCTGCCACTGGATTGGCTGATCACAATAATCTACAGACCAATCAGACGGCCTGATCCACAACCTGGAGGCCACAAAGGTCATGGGAACTGGTTTCTGCTGGTTTGGGTTTATGGTCAGGTACTCATAGCGACCTGTGTTATTAAATTTGGTTATATTATGTCAATAAAGCTTAAGATATTACTTCATTGTAAAATGAAAGCATTTAAAGTGTATACTTATTAATACAATAGAGTCCAAGGATTTGCAACATTATAAACATATTAGTGCATGTCTCCTAGAAAATCCCTAAAGGCACATACCTTTTGATTGTAAAAAGGGTGATATAATTTAAGAAATTTAAAATGAATGATCGAGATAAAATTAAATATGAAACAATGAATGATTTTTTTCTTAGTATATGGAGTAAGATTTAGTATAAATGGTGAAATACAGCAGATTTTAAGTGAAAACAAGTCATAATATGGGGAAACTAGTAGATCTCTCACTGGTGAGTGTTCTAATCATGCTTACAGCATGTCTGAAGGCATTACTTCGTATTTCATCCCTATGAGATGTTGCCTGCCCATGCAGCCAAGCCTTATAGACCACCATTTCTTGCATACTGGATAAGGTTATCTGCGATTTACACAAGTGGTGGAAAACCCGACCTTACACATAAAGGCAGATGAAACTTTCTCGCAACAATGTGTCAACAGTTGCATGACATCATTGTGTAAGTAAACATGTAAAATGGTAGTTATCGTGACGTCAAAGCCCAAAATGACAATGGTATTCAAGAAAAAGAATCAATCATGGTTACCCGGTTAAAATAGGGATATTCAAACCCTAAGTATAACTTTTAATCTGAACCTCGGCAGAGCCTCATTTTGAATGAAACAATTACACCTCGTGTTGGAATTCCGAACTTCACCAAATACCCACGATAGTGTTTATGTTACTATTATTTGACATCTCACCTGGAATGATTGGACTATCCATCTTCAGCTCTATGGGGCCGTCCAGTTTGTTGGACACGATGAGAGCTGACCGCAGCGTGATAACCTTCCTGGCGCTCCCCTCATGGCTGATATCAAACACAACACGCGCAGGCTGCTGGTCGTTCTAGAATTATATAGAATACATGCTAGTTCGCGCAGGCTGCTGATCGTTCTAGAATTGCATAGAATACATGCTAATTCTTACAATCATCATGTTGGTGCAGTAACTCCATAAGTGCATATATCAGTATATTGCACTTATTCAGTTTTGCACCTAGAAACATGTAGTCATTAGATGTACTCAAATATAAATTGCAGAAAAGAAGGTTTTAGGTTTGTTTAAAGACAAATGTTTCAGGCTACAGTGATCTTCAGAATGAAATGTATTAAAACATATAAATACCCTACATAGTTGACTGAAATATAACATTTGCGGATGTCATGAGAATAATGAGATGGAAAAGTGAAAATTAAATATTATTTTGTTCCTTTATAGACACATTCATATGTGCAGATCCTGCATCTATGCGAATCAAAAGTAGATGCAATTTAAGGCTTTTCATACCTTTTAACATTTTTAAAAAAACAAGAGGTCAATGACCTTGAAGCTCTACTGATAAATTTTTGATAGCTAGGTCAACATTCCTGTGAAGTTTCATGAAAATCCATCAAGTAGTTTCATAGGAGTCGTCGCTACAAGTTTTCATTATATAACTCTATGTAAACAAAGATGGCCACTGGCAGTCATGTTTAACGTCGAATCAAAACGATTTTTGACAAGGACCAACATCATGTCATGCTGATCATTTTAGAAAAAATCCCATATCAATATCACTTACAGTTTTCAAGAATTAGTCGCTACAAACTTGTATTTTAAAAATCTATTTTTAGCTGTGGCAGCCATCTTGAATTTCACATCAACATGAATTTTTGCTAGGATCAACTAGACTTCATGGACTTCACGCACCACGGCATAAGCTCTGCTGATCTCTGATCAGTCGAGCTAAAAATGGATTTCAAGCAGACGAAAACCATATTTTCTCAACAATGATGAATCGAGTTTTAAGATAAAAATTATTCATAGATACCAGATGAATCAGACAAAAAAGTCTACAACCTACCACTTTGATAATGGAGGGTCTGGAGATGTCGGGTAGAGTGTTCCTGAAATACACGCCCACTTTGTCCACGGATAGCGGGCTCAACCTTTGCCATCCATCCACCTTCACCACCAGCTGGTTCACCCTCAGTGAGTCAGATTTCTGGAGAAAAAAAACAAGGTATTATAAAGCGCTAAACCTAGTTAGGGGCACACTTTATCCATATGGAAACTTCAAGTAATCGTTTCAAATATTTAAGTTTTAATGAGGGAATGAAACCCTAGAGACATGATTCAATGAAATGACAGTTTCTTGTTATGTGAACAGTTAAGAGTCAATGTGCATGATGAGATGTCATCCTTCCTTCAGATATGCCGCCCCTGACACCAAGTTCAGCTGACCAAGGCTTCTGATATTTGTGAACATAATCCACATAAGCCCAAAGTATAACCGACCTTCGTTTCTGTCATTTGTGAACATAATCCCTAAGTTCAGCTTTTTTCCCTTTGCTTCTCTATCTATCATTGCTCCAGACACCTCAAACATCTCTGAAACTCAAAACGTTTAAATTATAGGACAGCAAAATATATTTACCTTGTGCCTAATTTTCTCTTTCCCGTGGAAGTTGAATGGTATCTCCTCGTTGGGAGGAACACACATCCAGTCTGTGGCCTGAATGTATGCCTCGTCTATTTTCTGTCCACGGGTCTTCTGTGATTCGCCTCCTGTGTGGCAGGGGCTTCTCATCACGGGGATGAACCATATTGGGGAGCCCGTGTGATTACGAATAGCGTATGGCGTGAACACATGTTTACGGCGAGCACCATCTGGAGACGAGAGGTCCTTCTGGGAGCTATGTGGAATAAATCAGATTATTACAGGAAACTGATTTTAATCTACAATGCTGACAGTAACTTTTATTAAAAATGTATTACAAAATAAACGTTAAAATAAAACATTAAAAACGGTTCTCGCTAACTTCAAATTAGCTCTCGTCCGTCGGATGGAGACGTAAACCGGGCGGTCCCGTGTATCGGTTTATCATCCGAGCACGTTAAAGAACCATAGGAATCTATTCGATAATAAGAGTAAGGCAGGCTCCCGGATTCCTATGTATCCTTCCCCACTCTGGGGCGGCTCTAAATAACCTACACTGTGTTGATGAGCCGTTAAACAACATTCAATTCAAATTAGCTAATGTTTTTCATACCCCTAGAAAGACTGAAATATCGAATTCAATCTTTATATTTACATTATGTTTGTTATCTGTTTTACAGACTTTAATAAGGTTTATAAGTTCTATTTGTTTAAAAATAGTGTTTTAAAGGTGTAATACGTAATGATGGAACAGCGATGTTGCCAACTTTGCAAGCTTTTTTTTTTTACAGCAACTTTTTTTTTTATGGCAATTAGTACGAGAATGCCAACAAAACAAGTTCATCAGGCAAATTAACTACACCTTGTTTGTTTTAGCTCCACCCAAAAAGTTAATGTTCACTGGGAATGGAGGCGCAACAAGACGCACTAGTTTATTGCAGGCATGCGCAGTAGAAATGTAAATATAGCTTTTATAAATATTTATAATATGGTGAGGATCATAGTGTTGTGTGAACCTAATACATCATGATGATGCAACTGAAGATAGCCATTAAATATTTCCCAATTTATATGTACAACAGCAGAGATAATGTTAGGAAATATATAACTGATATCAACAACAATGAATATTAATTGATTTGAATGTTGTTTAACGACTCATCAACATATAGCAGGTTATTTAGAGCCGCCCAGAGAGAGGAGGAAGGAAACATAGAAATCCGGAAATCTGCCCCGTTCTTACTATTGAATGGATTCTCATGGTTCCTTTAACGTGCTCGGAGGGTAGACTGATACACGGGACTTCTGGGTTTACGTTCTAATCTGATGGACAAGGTAAAGCCTCGTCCATCGGCTGGGAATGTACACAATGAACATTCCATTCTAACAACTACGTACCATATACCCAACACATACTGTGCATTTATGTAACAATTATGTCTGATATACCTTTCATCATGGTGTTTGTAGTAGTCCTCCGTCCACTTGTCTTTGGTCATGTTGTACAGGTCAAAAAGGGTTTTGGTTATGTTAATGTTCAACACATCAGACGCTGAAATCAGTAAATATAACACCTCAATATTGGTTATGTTAATGTTCAACGCATCAGGCACTGGAATCAGTAAATATAACATCTCAATATTGGTTATGTTAATGTTCAACACATCAGACGGTAGAATCAGTAAATATAACACCCCAATATTGGTTATGTCAATGTTCAACACATCAGACGCTGAAATCAGTAAATATAACATCTCAATAATGGTTATGTTAATGTTCAACACATCAGGCACTGGAATCAGTAAATATAACACCCCAATATTGGTTATGTTAATGTTCAACGCATCAGGCATTGGAATCAGTAAATATAACATCTCAATATTGGTTATGTTAATGTTCAACACATAAGACGCTGGAGTCAGTAAATATAACACCTCAATATTGGTTATGTTAATGTTCAACGCATCAGGCACTGGAATCAGTAAATATAACATCTCAATATTGGTTATGTTAATGTTCAACACATCAGGCGCTGGAATCAGTAAATATAACATCTCAATCTTGGTTATGTTAATGTTCAACACATCAGATGCTGGAATCAGTAAATATAACATCTCAATATTGGTTATGTTAATGTTCAACACATCAGGCGCTGGAATCAGTAAATATAACATCTCAATATTGGTTATGTTATTGTTCAACACATCAGGTGCTGGAATCAGTAAATATAACACCTCAATATTGGGTTATGTTAATGTTCAACCCATCAGATGCTGAAATCAGTAAATATAACACCTCAATATTGGTTATGTTAATGTTCAACACATCAGGCACTGGAATCAGTAAATATAACACCTCAATATTGGTTATGTTAATGTTCAACACATCAGGCACTGGAATCAGTAAATATAACACCTCAATATTGGTTACGTTAATGTTCAACACATCAGGCACTGTAATCAGTAAATATAACACCTCAATATTGGTTATGTTAATGTTCAACACATCAGATGCTGAAATCAGTAAATATAACACCTTTATATTGGTTATGTTAATGTTCAACACATCAGATGCTGAAATCAGTAAATATAACACCTCAATATTGGTTATGTTAATGTTCAACACATCAGGCCCTGGAATCAGTAAATATAACACCTCAATATTGGTTATGTTAATGTTCAACACATCAGGCCCTGGAATCAGTAAATATAACACCTCAATATTGGTTATGTTAATGTTCAACACATCAGACGCTGAAATCAGTAAATATAACACCTCAATATTGGTTATGTTAATGTTCAACATATCAGATGCTGAAATCAGTATATATAACACCTCAATATTGGTTATGTTAATGTTCAACACATCAGACGCTGAAATCAGTAAATATAACACCTCAATATTGGTTATGTTAATGTTCAACATATCAGATGCTGAAATCAGTATATATAACACCTCAATATTGGTTATGTTGATGTTCAACACATCAGGCGCTGGAATCAGTAAATATAACATCTCAATCTTGGTTATGTTAATGTTCAACACATCAGATGCTGGAATCAGTAAATATAACATCTCAATATTGGTTATGTTAATGTTCAACACATCAGGCGCTGGAATCAGTAAATATAACATCTCAATATTGGTTATGTTATTGTTCAACACATCAGGTGCTGGAATCAGTAAATATAACACCTCAATATTGGTTATGTTAATGTTCAACCCATCAGATGCTGAAATCAGTAAATATAACACCTCGATATTGGTTATGTTAATGTTCAACACATCAGGCACTGGAATCAGTAAATATAACACCTCAATATTGGTTATGTTAATGTTCAACACATCAGGCACTGGAATCAGTAAATATAACACCTCAATATTGGTTACGTTAATGTTCAACACATCAGGCACTGGAATCAGTAAATATAACATCTCAATATTGGTTATGTTAATGTTCAACACATCAGATGCTGAAATCAGTAAATATAACACCTTTATATTGGTTATGTTAATGTTCAACACATCAGATGCTGAAATCAGTAAATATAACACCTTTATATTGGTTATGTTAATGTTCAACACATCAGATGCTGAAATCAGTAAATATAACACCTCAATATTGGTTATGTTAATGTTCAACACATCAGGCCCTGGAATCAGTAAATATAACACCTCAATATTGGTTATGTTAATGTTCAACACATCAGACGCTGAAATCAGTAAATATAACACCTCAATATTGGTTATGTTAATGTTCAACACATCAGATGCTGAAATCAGTATATATAACACCTCAATATTGGTTATGTTAATGTTCAACACATCAGATGCTGAAATCAGTAAATATAACACCTCAATATTGGTTATGAAAACAAACAAACAAACAAACAAACAAACAAACAAACAAACAAACAAACAAACAAACAAACAAACAACTTAAGATAACACAAGATAACACAAGATAACATAACATAACATAACATAACATAACATAACATAACATAACATAACATAAC